>NW_019060208.1:797197-823495 GCF_000696155.1 Zootermopsis nevadensis
TACATACTTAGCATTCCATTTGTATAAATGCGGAAAGCATCCCTCCAATACATATTTAGCAATGTCTGGCTTTCAACCAAATGGTTACACAATGAACTTATTTTATGTATACAGTACAAAACTTCTTACATCCTGGATAAACGTGTAATGTGATCCACCAATAACTTTCCCATAACTAAGAGTTTTTTATCCAGAGTTGCTTTCACCGACATCAATATCCATGGAAAATTTAGTTAATGTCTTCAAAATTGGGACTTTTCTCTACAGAAGCAAATAATATGCAGTTACCACATAAACCAACATTACTTACGGCTTTCAGATTAAAACCAGTGAATGAAAAATCATTTTAGGTACCTGTGTGCAACTATTAATACTGCTATTTTTAATTTTCCCCGCAATTACCTACTTACCAGCTATCACACGTAACAACAAACAACTAAATGTGACAAACTATTACACATTCAATCCCCTATCGCACTACTCTCATCAAAATTGTTAGACACGAACGCTAATCCGATTGGCTGATTTATATGACGAAATCAGAATATAGAATATCCTTTCCCTCATTAAATACCCCTCTGAACAAAAAAAAAAATTCTGCCATCTGCATGCAAACTTGAAATTAACTCCTACACAGGAAGCCGACTCCGTCTCCTCAGCAGATTAAGTTTTCTTCCTTGCACCTTTGCTTTTCAAACTGTGGTCTGCGACCTCTCCAAGAGCTGTGCATACATAAATTTGAAAACAAAAAGCACTCATTAAATTACTGATCAAAAAATTAAACAAACTCGTATAAAAATTTAATGGGGAAAACCAATACAGAAGTTCCCTATATATCATGCTGCAACAGAATGTTCAGATGCAAATTGAATTAAAGCAAGTAAAATAATTTTGTCTTATTAGTATTCAGTAAACAAATATATATGCATATAATAAATAAATACTTTTTGTTATAAATTCCTAACTAAAATTTTTGTTATTGTGTTTGGAAGCCTTCATATTTTGTAATGTTTGGGAAGCTGCAGGATCAAAAGTTTGAGAGGCAATACTCTACAAATCACATTCAGTATCAGAAAATCAAAAAGCAATATACAATTTATTTAATTCCTTAAAAGAAAATAAGAAAATCTTAACCTCACAATTTTAACAATGTTTATCACCTGCAATACAACAGTAGCAGAATGGTAGTTAACAGCGAATGGGAATTGTACTTCATAGTGTTAAATTTATGCACGATTTTTATTATTTTTGGGAGAGGGGGGATATAATCACCATATGCTAATGTTGATCTTCCAGATTGTGATGCCATGTGGACTTGCAAGCGAGAAACAATGTTTCAGAGGCAGCGCATTCCATTGAAATTTTAATACCTACATACAAGCCCTCATGGTGTTACAACCCACAAGACCAACCTCAAATCTCATAAATAAAAATGTTATATGCTTAGTGTATTTCTAATATCTGAAAAGACTGTTGTTATCATCAGTTCTTGAGACTGATGACCAAGTCACTTCACACATAAATAACAGCATTACAGCTACTCAGATTACAAACTATACTTCCAAGAACACATTTTTGAAACTCATTTCCTTATAAGACCTAGTCATAAATGGGAAGATAATGGATCTTAGGGTAACAGGGTTAGATAATGTGGATTAGATTGATCAGAATCATGAATCTATGAGTGGTCACCATTAAATATATATATTGCATAGGGGAAAAAGTCTAAAAATAAGTGATACAATGTTCAAAAGTTAATTTAAATAACTTAAAATAATAATTTAAAACATACACAATTTTAAAAATCATAATACATATATGTTATACACATTGTGACTCTGAACATGTTCACATGTCTCAGTTTTGAGGTAATTGGGTTTCTCTAGACAGTGAGCTGTCTACTGGAACAAACAAATCACTTTACTTATCCTTAAAGTAGAGGTTTGCACACCTTGCGTAACTGTGCACATCTTATCTAAACATGTATTTTTATTCTGCACATTCGTTTAATTTCACTTTGAGATAAAAAATGCAAATAATAATAATAACACCACCAACAACAAAAGCAACAACTAAAACTATTGTTATTTTTATATTGCTACTATAGATATTATTATTGTTGCTCTTGATGTTATCTAACTGCTCCTGTTCTTATTTAACATCATATTCCAGTCTTTTAAAAAGTGCAAAATCACATGCACTGATTAAAAATAGACAGTCACTAATGCCAAGAAATTGTGAGTTCTATTAACAGCTTTATCTTAACCGAGCAAAGTATCAATATGAGAGATGGTTTATGTAGTTGTTTGCCCTTCTCCCTTCCAGGAAAACGTGTTCGACAACTTCATAGCCGAAGAGTTTCATGAAAATATTTATAAATGCTGCAGAAATGTAATAGTGCTGATGTGATGTCCACATATTACTTTCATTAACTGTTCATACATGATAATAATGTTCCCAATCCAGGAAAAGTTATGCTAGTCAGCCTCACAACAGAGATATCTGTACAGCCTGATACACTATAAAGATATAACTGAAACACAAATAATTTGTCACAACTTGGTAAGCTGAGGAACAGATATCATGCACAGAAGGACTTATGCGTACGTGCTGACATGCTGATGAAGCAGCACATGCAAATAATAATAGGACAACTTCTTCGAAAGACTATAAGACCTTGCTCTAATTTTAAATTTCTAAGTGGTCATATGTGTAACTACCTCACAGCAAAAATACTGCAGCAGAAATGACAATGAGTGTCATTACATGCACCAAAAGTGAAGATGATCCAGACTTATGATGCAGCCTTGAGTCACTTGAAAAGAAGCTATCTGCCACTGTCAGCTCATTGTACTTGCCCAGTAGTTCCAGTATCACTCCATTTGTCCAGCCAAACCCAATCTGGTTCTCATATTCCCCACCACTGCCATGTCCACCAGGAAATGTTGCGTCGTACTATAATGTGATAAAATTCCCTCAGGTGATTGCCACATCAGCTGTACTTCCAAAATACTGATATACATTCAGAAGTGACAGTTTGATATGCTAATTAAGTTAAAATTTACGTAAACATTATCAATACACTTTATCCACAAATTCAGAGCCTTATTTGAACCTAACACAAACTGGAAAAGCAAATCATAAATATGTAAACCCAATTAGGCACCTTATGCATATACATTTTAAATAATGTTACAAGTATCTTGGATATTTTGAATCGTTAAAACATTTTACACTTCTTCTCTCCTAATTGAATCAAAAGCTTTCTTAAACCTACAAATAACTTATCTACTTACCCATTACACTTCCATTTTTCTCTGATATCTGTCAAATGCAAAATACTTTATCAACAGCTAATATATTACAGTATTTTACAACTTGGCCTGCATATGAAATGTTTTAACATATCATTCACATTTCACATAAAATTAACAGTCTGATGTCCATTTACTGAATAATGTAATAACAGCATAAAGTATTTAACAACTACTGTGAAGAAATAAAATAAAAATACTGCATTATATATCTGATAAGTCTGCTTGCTTTGTTACAAAATTATCCAAGAAAAGAACACACAGAAGAAAATACATACCTTTTCATACATAACATGTGATTCATTGAAGGCCTTAAAGTTGGAGCGAACCCACCGCCTTGCAACTTCTACGGCAAGATTCTGTGCCCAGATGTCTTCAGTAGCTTCCAGAGCCATGATCACAATATACTGGAGTGGTGGCCAAGCATTGGGATAGTCCCACTGCTCACCAGAGTGCTCTAATGAAGTGGGAATTCCCCCCAAGAACATCATGATCTGTGACCGCTCTAGGTACTTCATAATTTTGCCAACCTGTAACTTCTTTCTCTTGAAGCAGCCAGTCCACAGAGGGGCCAGGTTTGTTGGGTAGAAGTAATTCCGCTTTATTCCATTGATTAGGTCATAATCCAACCATATCCCCATTTCATCATGCCAAAGAACATTGTCCACTGCCTCCAGCCACGAGTCTGCCAAGTGTCTGTATTCAACTGTCTTGTTGGGCATGTCTAGGGCATCAAAAAACTCTGACAGGAGAAGGGCATTCCAGTAGAGTATGGCATTCAGCTCTACAGGGACAATGTGCTGTGTCATGGTGTTACTCAGGTCCCCTGAAACATGTGAATACATAACACCATCAACTCTTTATATATGCTTACAAATGTAATGGCATCTTAATGTCAACATTAGAGCCATTAGAACATGCGCCACCACAGTTGTTCAATAGAATGCCTACATTATCATAGTGGGCTCTATTCTCCTGATGAAAGTCTTGAATTTTAAAATTAATTTTATTTGTAAATTTTCTTCAGATAATTAATTAATAAATAATATAACAATATAACTGCTAATTATAGTGTGAGAGTGTAAAATTTAGCATAAATTGTTTGCAGAGGTGTGTAAGATTTAACTGTCAGTTCTGATGTTGATTTCTATCTTAATTTATTTAATTATAATCACAAGGCTTTCTTTGCATAAAGACTGTGAGATTAACATATGTTTTATCACTGTAAGTACACAATACATATTGATAAAAATTAGTATTCTGACAAATTTAATTTTTGTTCATATTGTACCAACATAACCTATACTTCACATAAAGCTGAAATAGGATATTACTGATTTTACATTTGTATAATACATGGATATTATAACAAATACAACCCAGAAGACAGCCATCATCAAACATAACAGTTCATGAAACAATTCATACATAGTATCATCTATAAAAACATCTTGTTTCTTGCAGACAAATCTCATGCCTCCTCAATTTACAGAGGAAAATAGCACTCATCAATATTTATAAAACACAGGATTCATGATGTTTTGCCTTTGAACAAAAACCATAATCCTTTATAAGTAATGTTCATTCATCATCCTGTCACCTTAATAAATTACAGGGAGCATTACTAGACATTTCTAAATCTGTCCATCAATCTCTACCTCAGAAAGATGTCTATGTCAGAGAGATGGAAAATGTCCTTACCCAGTATTTCAAAGCTGAACAGTCAATCTTGTCTGTCACCTGCAGTGTTTAAAATTCTGCTGGAAGTAAAAAATGTGATTTGAAAATTGTTGAACACATGCTTACCTCTGTCTGTAGAATTTGTGATGTACCAACGTGTGGAGAAGTCCCAGCCTGACTCTGCAGCTGTCTTCAGCTGTGTGTAGCGATCTTGTCTTTCAGCTTCCGTTATGAGCACCCGAGTATTTTCATAATCCTCCCTGTAGATACATATGTAAATCTAATTTTTCAAAGTTTCATTGCATTGTTACCAACTGATAATATACAGTCAACATTCTAAAAGCCACATCTTCTTAAAATATTTAGAATTACTTTATGTCAAGAATATTTTCTCAACATTACCTAATCAAAAAGTAAACAAACTGACATGTTTGCTTATTTTAAATATGTCAAACAAATTCATGTGATGTGGAGTTCTACAAATGCATGACCCTTAAGCTTAAACATTATGGAAATAGATTATCACAATATTTGCCATTTTATTTTAGACTCATCTGGCATTTTATTAAAATTGTACAACTAAAGGGCTTTTATTTCTAATAGTACTCACATGAAGCCAAATTCTCCATTTGGACAATTTCAGAATTTAAAACCAGCTACATAACTGCATGAAAGTTTTCTACCGAGACTAAATATTCTAATGTAGTCCTATTGGTCTTAGACCTCTCTGGGAAAACTGCATGATAACAGTTTAATATATGTTTCCTTCCAAATCCTTGTCAGTTCACCACTCTTAATCATCAAAAGAATGCCTCTTGTGCTTCTAGGTTTTTAGGAATAAACTAAAGAGATTTTGATGCAGGAAATAAAAGTGAGTCCCTCTTTTTGAATCCAATGTTTACAGTATGATTGCTTTATGATAACTCATATTATCATATCTTAAAGAGAGAGAAAAACTTTTGTGAAATCTTATACTTCTTTGTGAGGGAAAAGTATGTATTTTTAGCTCATGGGCTCAAACCCATAAATATTTAATACAATCTAAAAATTGTCTTCAATCTACACATCATAATTTGCTTCTCAGAAACTGTCCCTATAGGATATAGATTTTGTACCTAGTTAAAACAGAACAGTCATTTTCCATCTTCAGTGGGAACAGCAAGCAGGCAGCACCCTCATATTCCAGGAGAGTTACTCTGTTCAATCAGCCCTTACTAAGCTCTTGTACCTACCTGTATGACTCTGGCCGAGGTCCAGATGATGGAGCAGAGTAACGAGCCAGGCTGTAACTTTTTCCATCCTTAGCAACTGTCACTGAATGATTTTTCATCCAGTACTGAAATTCCTCTTCCATGCTGCCAATGTTTTTGCTCAGAAATCCAATGTCTTTTGTTGCATCCAGATAGCTCTTCACCATTGGTATCAGCAGAGGTGGTTGGGATCGTCTCAAGTAATAGATACGCCCGCCATTTGGAATGAAGCCATACTTCTTGACCATGCCAAGGAAATTTTCTAGCATGCCCCTAACGGTACCGTACATTTCAGAGAGCAGCAGACCCCGAACTATCCAATACGAGTCCCAGTAGTAGAGCTCCCGAAAACGTCCCCCTGGTACGATCACAGGGTGCTGGACATAGATGATGGAGTACAGTTCTTCATTATCACGCACTTCGTCTTTCATCTTTCTACCGAGTTTTTTCCAAAAGTGATGGAGATGTCTTGCCCACTCCTGCAAATCAGGATCTTTGATCTTATCTAAAAACTTGGGATGATTAGTCCAATCTACAGGGTCCCAGTCTTCAAATTCACTGCCTGGTGGATCAAAAGTTTCATTCACAAATTTCCAAATGTCTGTTCTGTTTGGGTTATTATCAGTTCTGCTCATCAGTTCTCTAAAACTCTGCCATGTCTCATTCTTAGAATACTTCATTTTCATGTCCACAAATGTTTTAGAGTCAGGGAATATATTTGACATCTGTACAACATGTAGCAGGTCTCCATAGCAGTAGATATCACTAAAACAAAAACACAAAATAAATACAGCAAAACCTGCTTACAACACAGGTCCAGGGGACGAACTTTTTTTTTGTACAGGTTTCCATTTGGCGCTGGTACCTGTACTTACTTGTATACAATACATACTCCATGTGCTGAGTTATGATGGTGAAATCACACACAAGGAATTCAAGCTATTTGCTGACAGTATACTTACTGAGCCTTATTCACTTTCCTTTCCTCTGAAAATGTGTCATGTACTCGTGGGAGTAAACGGCATCATAACCCTAAAGAACAACACCGCTATTTCTGGCTCTATTAAGTGCGGAGCCTGTGGTGCTATTAGCTTTGCTACCGCAGATTGGTAAGTGTAATAAAATAAAAACCAAGGCCAAGGCCACTAAGATATGTAACACTTTTGAAAACTGTGTGCACTCTGAACTGGAGTACTCCTTCCTGCTCATGTGAAGTTTAGATGTGATATGTTTAGTGTGCTGACATTCGTGAACAACCAGCGCAGTTAAGTCGGCTTTCAGCCCGACAACCAACCAGCGTTCCACTAACCTGTCACACGGTGGAGGCAGACAACTCACACACACCAGAGCCAGCAGCAGACCGCACACCAGACACACCGCGCTCATACTGCACGCACAACTCCAGCACCCCAACGATCCGCCACTGAAAAATAAATCACGTAGTAAAAACGCGTGTTTTCGCTATGCGGTCCGCCTAGATACTGGCAGTTCATTGCAAGGACCGTGACGGGAAGCCAGAAACACTGAAACACAAGCAAGTTTACCCCATCGTCACCTTCAGCCGCACAATAAGCAGAATAACTGAAGGCGCTGGCTTCAGCTTCAGCGACCGTCTTGTATCTGCTGTGCGATTCGCGGGAGAACAAGGTATGGGGAAGGCCACTGAAGAGCTGGGGTTCTGATGACGGCGTGACCAAACCCCCTGTCAAGCGCCAGAGCAAAACATGTAATTTCCCCCATTGTTGCACGGAAATGACTGAGCATTGTTTCAGCAACTTATACTCTGGTTAAAAACTGAGGGTAATTTCTTAATTCAATAAAATTAAATGGATAAAAATTTACGAGTACGGCTAACATATCAGCAAGATGTAAAATTCACGGCGGAATTTTTACGGAAACGGAACCTGGCAGGAATTTTTGGAGTCTTTCAGCGGATGACGAACTGTAGTTAGCAAATTGTTTTTAACATTAATCTATTTTCCTTCCTCACATTTTCTTCAATTATTTGAAACCGGGGTCAGTATTTTCTGCCAATCTTTAGGCATCTGAACCGTGGAAACAGGAGTTTCATATAATTCGTTTCTTACCCGATCATCCTATCTGAAAGGAAATTTCATTCTAGTACACGACATAACAGCGATTTTTGACAGGGAAATTGATTCGGTAGGGAAATGCGAGCTATATTTTTCCTTCTACCATCGTTTTCCTACAAAACTTCGTTCACTGTTCGAGGCGCAACTTCGAATGCCAACGAGAAACGTGTCCGATAATATTAGGCATTATGAATTCTTATTAAAATTTCGCTATCGGCTGCACTTTAGTCCATAATTATGCATTGTGAATTATCACCTTACACAAAGGCCAGAATCTGCACAGAAATGTCGAGATCGACAAATATTTCAGACAAAATTTGTAGCAGTTACGCTAAGAAATTTTCTTCGTATGGTGTATTATCATTGCAGGAGATGATGGCAGTCAAATAACAAACGAAATCATGCAGCCTATATCTGTCATGGACTTGAAACCATCATGCAGAGACTAGCTCACCTGATGTGCTATTTCATTCAAGGCTGGAGATAAAAAGCCACGTTTCTTCACGAACACATAAAATACCCGTGACGTGCCTCACCTCATAAGCTTTTATCCACAGTGGCAGTCGCCTTGGAGGACTGAAAAATATGAACATTAAAGACCCCTCAGGGCAACTGATGTCATCGGTCGGGACTTGAACTAAGTACTGTTGAAATACAAGTCACATACCTTACAACTGAGTCCCGTAGGGTCACAGGAAACCCATGTAACGCCTTAATAAGACTGGGCACCTCAACTAAGAATCGAATTGGGAACTCCTGGAATAAAAGTCGATCCGATTACAAAGTCGGCGAAAAAGCTTTGGCCTACTACAGTTGCCCTCACAAGAAAACGTTGAACACATCAAAACATTGTCGGAAAACCTTTTTAACTCCCATTAAACTAAATTCCTAATAGCCTCCGTGGTTAATTTAAGGCTTTGACCGGGATGTTCTTTTGTTAAATCTTATGTGGTACCGCCTGATTCGACTTCTAATGGTTAAGTGAAGTGTTTTCTTCGCGGTACGGTCTGGATTCGTAAATATTATGAAGACGAGCTTCGGCTTCAAAGGGTTAACCAGCTGATTTTCGTAATGGTGAGGTGTAGTGTTTTCTTCGCGGTACGGACTGAATTCATCAAGACCGTCAGTAGTTCGGACTACATAACGTCGAGCGGCAGGATGATTCGAAATATGGAAGAAAGTGGTCGTGGCCTAATCTAAAGAGCATCCCCGCAGGGCTGCAGTCGTGCAGGGGATGTACAGGGCAGAGCCCCAGTGTATTTTAAGTGCCAGGACGTGGTCCTGGCACCCCTTCGAAGACGGCGATGTCAAATGTAGGCCACACGGCCCAAGGGCAAGGGGGTTGGGGTGGCTCCTTCCTACAATACTGAGCATGCCCCTCCAGAAAGTTTCACTGGAAATGCAAGAACTTGTAGTGTGTTTAATTTCCGATCGCTCTGTTTGACGAGAAAGCGCAACCTCTTTAAGTACATGCACCTCGTGAGCTGTTTACGACGGCAGAGCTATCACACAGCAAGATGTAACAAACAGACAGAAATGTGCCTGAGTTATGACGTATGATCGCATAATAAAATCTACCTCGACAGGAACTTCTGACGTCGTTAAGTGGCTTATCCTGGCGCTGGCAGGACCACGTGCTCTGAGGCGAGAGTGATTTATTCCCTCACAACTGTCACTCTTCAAGTGTTCAATGTTTTTCATTCCAAGAATCACGAATTCATCAACTTCGTGCTATTTCATTTCTTATTACTCCGTGTGCAATGTCAGCCCACTGCGACATTAACTTTCCTGCAGCACAACTTCTAACGGCACACATGATCCAGGGACAGAACAATCCACCTTCCACGCTTACAATCTATTTCCTTAATATCCGTCTCCTTTTCAGCCTTTAAAGTTTTCTAATTGGTTTCCCCATTATATTCTGTGCGCATTTATAGCCTCCCACATTCGAGCTACATACCCAGCCCATCGGAACGTCTTTGACATCACTATCCTAACACATCGTGAGGTTCCCTGTTACGTAATGTACAACACTGTCTCGCTCACTTGTTTCAGAATAAATGTATTTATGACAATGTTTAATATTCTCTGTCATCTGTGTGACTGAGGCCACCCACTACCGTAACAACATTACGCTTATAAATGTCATATGTTTAAAGTAGATTAAATGTTTGTCCTGATCCATTAATTGGCTGATCAATGTGGACCTCAGATAATGAATCATTGTGACAAATCTTTAGAAACACATAAAGCAGGTCATTTGAACAAGGAAAGGCCACAGGGCTTACACCAATACAGTGTCTGGTGAATAAGCAGAGAACATGCTGACACAATGGCCTGCTGGAGTAATTCAGCAACGTGTCTTATCAAAGTGCCTATAGATTCAAATGCAAAAACGTTAATTGTACCTGTTGTTTTGTATGGGCACGAGGCTTGATCTCTCAACCTTCAGGACATATATCGAGAGCATTTGAGAAGAGGTGGCTACGGAAAATAGTTATACCTCTATATATAAAAAGGAAGTAGCAAGATCACCGGCTTCCAGACAGCAGCCAATCATTCAAGAATATTAAAAAATTTAGTTCGTACCTCAAAGAAACACAGCAACTACCATTACTGGGATGGGCTAGTCAACGTGTGCCTTAAAAGTCGTCATCTATTCTAACAACCTAATAAAACTCACACAATATGTTGCACAAATGCCAAGAATGTTAACATAAAATATGCTGGTACATATAGTTACCACATTCCTTTAAAGAGACAGATAGACAAGGCAGATTCTTTAACAGCGCACAGTCAGCTCATGCAATGCGACACATTTAAGTGACATATTCTTATTGTTTTACTGTATTCAAGTCTCATCTGCAAAAGATTGAGAAAATTCAAAGTCAAGGACACACTACCATTACAACAGGCATTTCACAATAAAAACTAAATTTTAATATTTCATCTGAAATGTTTATCAGTATAATAAATAGAAAGTTCAAAATTCAGTGTAATAATTATAAGAAACGAATATTATACGCATTTCTATATGCAGGCTACACTTTATACATCTGAAGTTATGATTATTTTACTGGTACTACTGATTTCAACTGAGCCAGCGTAGCTCAGTTGTTATAGTGACTGGCTACGGACTGGGCGACCGGGGTTCGATCTCCGACGGGGACAGAGGATTTTTCCTCTAGCCTCTGCATCCAGACCGCCTCTGGGGCCCACCCCGCCTCCAATCGGTACCGGGGTCCTTTTCCGGGAGGCGTGATGCTGACCACTTACCCCCATCTAGTGCGGACGTCAAGTATGAGTAGGAGCTATACCTCCACTCCCCCCAAGCGCCTACATGGCATATAGTGGGACAGCTTTACTTTTTTTTACTGACATCAACCAATGCAGACCAGGTGAAGACTTACCAATTATGCTTTCGTATTATATACTTCAAGAAATGACACAACATATCTAGTTACACTCATATCGGACAGAAAAACAAAAGAAAGAACTTATATAACAGAATTACGTAAACAGTTGATGTTATATAAATTAATTTCACATGATGAGAAGTGTTAAAAAGTAATCTTTTAAAATGTGGCTATTGTTAGACACGTTGCTTTTTTATACCAAACTGAATACATAACATAGAAAATCCATGTGTAGATGGGACGATAATATTAAAATAGATCTTAAAGAAATGTTGCCTGAGGATATGGTTGGATTCATATGGCTCAGGACAGAGACTAATGGTGAGATCCTGCAAACACAATAATGAACCTTCGGGTTTCATAAGAGGCTGAATGACTATCAATGTTCAAGACCCTGCAGCATACAGTTATGGTTTACTTAAGCAGCAGCTCAGTTGGTAAAGTTGTTACAGGCTGGAAAACTGGATTTCAATCCCTGGCAGGGTAAAGAACTTTATTCAACACCACTGTGTCTAGACCAGTTCTCGGACCCACCCACCCATCCTCCTGCCCAACTGGGTACCAGCTCTTTCCATGCAGATAAAGCAACCAGAGCATGATGCTGACCAGACAACTCACATCAAGTAAGCTTGGAGGCATATATGCATGCCTTTTATGTCTTTGCTGTGTGCAGTTTAAGCTCAAACAACTTATCACGCAACAGCTTTTGTACAAATGTCACTTGAAACCAGTTTCAATAAATACTACTGATATCAAAATGAGACATGCTCAATGTTTAGGTTATTTAATGACATTTAAAATGCAGAGGTTACATAGCATCAAGGAACAGGGGAAGACAATCATAAGTGGTGAGTAGCTAAGGATTAAAAATGAGGTCGTCATAACCTGTTTCAGAATTTGTTTACAGAGAGGAGAAAACTAATGGAAGACCTTAATCACGCTATCCAGTAGTGCCACTGAGATTCAAACCTAGCACCTCCTCAACACAAGTCCAGAGCATTACTGAGTCAACAGCCTGTTTAGTGAATCAGATAGGAAACCAAGTGTAAAACACAAATTGCCTTTGTTTAATTTCTTTCTTTGTTGTTTATTTAACAATGCTGTCAGTATCACAGACTATATAATGTTGAGTGACAGGGTGAATAATAGGTAAAAAATTGGAAAGATGTGGAACAAAACAGTCATGACCTGAGTTTAAGTACAACCCCAGCATTTTCTGGAAGTACTGAGAAAAACCATGAAATCCTCAGCCAGGATAGCCAGTCTCTGGGCTGAAATTTGAAACTGGGACCTCCCAAATATGAAGCAAGGGTGACAATCACTTGGCTGCAACATGCAATAACTTAGTTTCCTTTGAATTTAATTACTTCATTACCAATGTTTCCAAAGCTAAATAGTCAATTTATTTAAAAAACAAGAAAGCCACTACTAACAAACACATAACTCCCAGAATGACACGGCAAATAAAATGAACTCAAGGACATCTACATTGTATTTGGCATCTGACATATGACACTCAGCAGACATGGGAACTAGAGATGACGGATGTGGCACTACACAACAAAGGAATACTTACAAGATGACATCCAATCAAATTTTTCATACAAAATGATCAAACTTATTGTTAGAAAATAATAACCATGCACTTCACAAGCAAATGGAGATGACAAAATTACATATTTACTTTCTGTAACAAAACACAGCTGTGAAAAGATTGACTGTACCCATGAACACGTTAACTTTGAAACAAAATTTGAAAGAATCCGTAACTAATTAACTTCACTGATAAATGTTGCTGGTTTCCATTTCCTTCAGATAGATGGGCAAGACAATGTCTAAATTAGTTTGTAACCCAGGGATGGTGAACAGCTGGCTCAAGTGATTAGATCAACAGAAACATAGATTTCATCCGGAACTGGAGACTGTCTATATTAACATGTGAAGACACTTGGTAAATTTTTTGTCAACTACATTTGCTATTATTTTGTCTTTCTACCCTGCACAACACCTCACGCCACTTATGCCATTGATTATGAAGCCATCCCAAAATGAAATAGGCCAGTGTTGTATGTGTCGCTCTGAATACAACTACATACAAGTCAAGAACTAAAGAGTTGTATAAAAATGTGCAGCAGGAGATAACTCATTAAGTCCAGCAGTGGTACTGCAGCATTGAGGGCAGCTGATACCACTGCTTATTGTTAAGTAACATGATATAAATGTGACCTCAGGTCACAAACGTTTTGCCAAGTTTGAGACTTAGGAATCCCCATTTCTCCTCAATTGTCATTTTGTTCTCACACAGCACTATACTAACTTCATTAGATATAATATTACTCTGTCTGTCTTTAGTTGGGTGTGGGACTGGGGGCAAATAAGGACTAAAGGAGTAAAGCTAGAGAGCTACATTCTCATTCCGGAGGAAAAACCGTTCCAGGACCACAAATCTCACTTTAAGTCATCAGGGAATGAACCTGAGTCTCCTTGGTGAGAAGCCAGTGTCTAGCCACCTGAGCTATGGCATGGACTACCCATGATTTACTGAGGTATAGAATTTGGGAGTCACTGCTACAGGTAGTTTGATGCCATGTAAACTCAGTAGTTGACACGGTCTCATACAACAACCAATACCCAGCTGACTCTTAACATCTTTTTAACTGTGAGCTTGCTACAGGCACACTCATGGCTATAAAGTTAGCACACAAATGTTAATCCCTCTATAACGCACTAATGCTTTCCTTCCCATTGTAACAGGGCAATAGAGCCAATTGTGTTACAAAGCAGATGTAATAAAAGTAACTGTACTTTGTACATTTCATTGCTTACAGAAAACATGTATTTATCTCCTTCTTTGTAACAAACTGTGCTCCACACTGGTTCACTGAGAAAGCATCTACTAAAAATACATGCATTCTCTACATCTCTACATATTTCCCTGATGTCAATTTACTGCAGATCTGCAAAGTTAAGTGCACTCTACAACACACTGCATAACCAGATTCAGTTTTTCTATTTTGCCTAACATTTTTCAAACAGAAGTTTCAAATCATAGAATGTACTACTTTCATGCATAACAGGCTGTTTTTGAGAACGATGTTAAGTTTCATTTCATCTTCATGTAATGCAGGGGCTATACTACACCGATATAAACCAAAATTAAATTTGTTAAACATCTTTTGCAGTAGAGATGAGTGGGGTAGACAACATAAATGAGATCAATACAAATTTTGGTCAGAAAACTTGGAAGACTAGTTGTTCAAAACAATTCATAGCTGACTGACTGCTCAATACTGTTTACATAGATTTGAGGTTTCTATGGCACTAATAATTTGGACTATTGTTTCTGGGGTTATCACGCTGTGTAATTTTGTGAGTGGTTACCAAACTTGAGCAACTTACTGCCTCCACCTTTGGAGTTGAACTTATACCCTACAGGACTATGTGGTGTCATAACCCAGAAGACTACAACTCAAATATGCAACAAAAGAGCAGCATACAGAAGGCAATAATAGCACTGACTGATAAAGTAAGAAAAATACATGATTACTCACCCACATCACTATATTCATGCCGGAACATTTGTTTGTTTTGAACAATACATCTGATAGCCTCAGGAGATTATGTACATATGAGAACACAGCAGCAGGCAACATCAAACAAAACATCTGGAACACATACACCAAGACTAGTACACAATAACGTAAACTCATACTGAAAGAAGGCATTAAAAGAAACAAACAATCAAGATAATCAGTACTTATTACACAGCATTATTAGGATATAAGATCAAGGTTACAGTAAGCCAGACTTTAGCTTGGATCAGGAAGACAAGAAATGCATACTGAATTTTCGTGGGCAACCACTTTAAAGACTAGGATGGAAATGGGGGGTGGGGGGGGTTGTGAAGAGAACTGGCTAAGAATCATGTCCAATGAATTGTTTATTGTGTTATAAAATTAAAAGAATTTCTGTCTTTTTTCATTTTACAAATTCAATTCTGCATGTAAATTGTGTGTAAGATAGAAGAAATGTCTCAAAAATAAATGTAACCACACATCAGCATCACTCATGTGTAGGGTAAAGAAAAATAATATACAAGAAGCAAACAATAAATTCCAGGACCTAATTTTATTTTCTACCTTATAAACACATTAAAAGAGTACTCAAACCTACACACAATCACCCCCCCCCCAAAAAAAAATACAGACAAAAATGTAAATTAAGCTTAATGCTCCAGTAGCTTTATTCCTGGAGAAGACCATCTGGTACCAATTGGATTTGAGTCTATGCTGGCACCAGAGCAAGTGTAATCATGGCAGCGAGAAGAAAAATTCCTGAATCTGCTAGGAATTTAACATTCAGCCATCTGCTGATTATTAATCTAAGCCAATTTACTGTTTTAAGCACATATAAATAACAACTACACAACAAGCAACTAAGTCTGTAACTTAGTGATTAATCCACTCTTTAATTTAAACAGTTCACATAAACAGGCTTATGTTTGTCTATTAAAGATAATAAATACAGTTTTAAAAAATGCAATGTAAAGCAGGAGGGAGCATAATAAAGATGTAAAATATGTAGATCTGAAGGAAATGTACACACAAATAATAAGTATTCCCTGCAGACTTATCTCTACATTCTATCAGCTTACGCTAAGAAAATTACAAAGTGTTTATTTGGCACATGCCACAAAATAAGTGCTTTTAATATTATTACCATATCTGCTGCAATCCAATGACTACTCAAAATTTTGAAAAATTAAATTTAAGAACAAATTTATCACAAATCAGTTGCACAGAATTTACTGAGCAGTTTCTTATACATACTGATGTATTATCAGTAGTTGCATTTAGAAAAATTTGTAGCAGAATTAAACATGCATAAATATGTGAGATTCAAGGTTCTTACAGCACTGAATCTGGTAACACCAGACTACACAGCACACAGAAAACAGCCTTCTTCATGCATAATTATAATATGGTGGCAAATTTTTGAGGAGTATCTTAAAAGAAAAAGTTACAAATCATATAGATGGTGGTCTTCTTGGTTGTTTTACCATGCAGTATTTTGTCTGTGTGCCAATGTTTTGGAAAAACATAGTGCCTCCATCATCAGGGCTCAAGATGATGGTTATATAGGGTTACGAGAAGGATAATGCCAGAGGAGATAAAAAAGCAGCCCTTTTAAGGAACTGAAAGGAAGGGCCAATTTTTCTCTTTCTCTCTTCTGACCCAACCTTCTTCTCTGGTGCCCCAAAAATGGCTCTTTCCTATTAACCTGCAAATGGCTCTATGTCCTCTCCCCTTCCCATTGCTCTGATTGGATATCATCAATCTAATCTGTTTCCTAATCAGGTATCAAGCATATAATTTCTAACACACCTCAAATCACAATTCAAGATAGAGGCAGGATGTTCTCTGAAGCAGTGGCTACATGATGCAACAACTGAACAGAATATCATCTACACTGACAGTGCTCTGAAAAACTTGAATCCTACATAGCAAATCTTTTGCTATTGTTTGCGCATCACAATATTGAAAGTCAACATAAAACTGTGGTAAACACCTGTTTCAGCTCTCACCTCTGTCTATGAAGAAGCACATGTCAGATATTCGTTCTGCTGCATCACTATCAGCTTATATTACCAAATGCTCACTCCTGCCTTCCCTATTCACATCAGTTTCTATGAAATGACAAGTAACATGCTAACTAGGAAAAATATTTACAAATACAGGAATTTCTTGTCTGTAAGAGTTATATGCACCACCCATGAAAGCTTCTAGTGCTGCCAATGTCAGCAGTAATTCTGATATGGAACCAGAATAACAAGTTAACAAACATACACAATAACCGATTATAATTATGATGATGAAAATGGTGATCGTATGTTTGTGTCCAAACATATAGGGTACTTGTAGAAGGGACTTTACTAATAAACAACACTAAAGGATATTGTTTTAAAGTTATATTAACCATATAACATCTGGAGAACTTGGTACCCCTGTCCAAACTGCAATGAGAAGTTTGTCCAAAGACACTTCACTAGGCATCCAGCCCAAGGTCTTCTAGAAGTCTGTCGATCATCTGCAACTTCTCACTTGCCTCCTGCAGCTTGCTGACTGCCTTAACATCTGACCTGATATGGTAACGGATGTCATCTATAACAGGAATGCTGTCTGTTTCTTGTCTTCCTTTCACTTCTGTAGCATCTTGTATTATCAGGTCATGTAATCCCTCATCATGCACTACCTGCACAACGAAATGCCATCATAACTAACAAAAGACTGCATATTTCATTGCGGTATTAAGGAACTCAAAATTTTTTCATCTTCTGAGTAACTATGAACAAAAATTAGAAAAGTTTGGTTACATATGCTATTGGAGACTGTCAACAGCTGCTGTGTTTTATAAAACTTGTAGTTTCTAACACAATAAATTCCTGAAGTATGTGTTATTATTTCATTCTGAAGCAGTTCCCAACCTGTCTTGTTTTTCAAAACATTATGACCTCAACTAAAATAGCAGAGAACCAATACCAAACTTCAACAAAAGTTGTTCAGGACCTTCAGAGATTAAACATGCAGGTGGACCAAAATAGTTCCATGCTATATATTCATTTGTGTGTGTGCGTGTGTGGGGGGGGGGCAAATAAAAATGTTTGCCATGAAAACTTCTGGCATGGGAATAACATTAACAGCAGCAGTACCAAAATGTTCTCTGTTAAAAACATGTCCTTTCAAATAAGATATGTTTCTTGAAAATTACACATAAAAGATTTTCATCTGCAGATAACATAAAATGGACACTAGGTGCCCATAAACTAGACGATGATCTGAAAAACTTGACAATAAACTTATGTATGAACTTCCATGACCACATATGAAGAACTTTAATGTTGTGTGACTCTTTTGTAGCACATAAGTGTTTTGTATGTGTTATAAAAAACATACCCTTCAAATCATTTGCTAATTTATGGATACCTACATTACAATAGCAACATTTATACAGTAATTAACGTGAACATGTGATATTTATGGACGATACAGGATTCCATTTAAAGCTTATGAAAGTATATGAAGAAAGGCAAGTAGGGAGACCAAATGACCATACCTTATCAATGTGCAGACTAATGAACCGGGTGCACTGATCCTCAAGCTGTGGCAGCTGGAACAGCCGTGCAGTCTTCAGTCTGTTCACTACATTCTCTGTACTTAGACAGCTTCCAAGCACAACTCCACAGCCTCGTTTGAGACCAGGCAATAAGTACATGTCTGCTGCACATAGCACATCCAGGATGTATTCTTCCCGAGCCTGCAAAATGGACTAACTCTGTCAAATATGAGTTTCTCATGGCAGTGAGTATTTTACAATGCCATTCTTCTGAGCTGCAACACTGTGTACACTCATAGGCAGATATTCATGTTTCTCCAAAATGCTAATATCCACCAGCAAGTCCACGCGGTGTCACAATTCAGAACATTAAAATCATAGACCGAGTGGCTCACTGTATGCTACAGGGCTGTCTCCGTTATGAAACCTAAGGGTTAATTTCTGCAGTCACAGAACATCATCATCATTACTGATCCAACCTTGAGTCACTTGTGATGCAAAGTCTTCTAAGAACTGTCTAAACATCACCCTTTCATCTATACTCACATCTCACAAGCATTTTCTTCATTTGTATAAGACAACCTAAAACTTTAGCGGCCATTTATATGGTGAACAGGCTTGTCAAGTTTTCAATGATGAGAAAAGTTTAAAGGCAGCAATCATATGGACATATGGAACCTCAGAGGAAATATGTAGTCACTACAATGTTATAATGAATTCTTATCAGGCTACCAGCCATGTCAAGTGGTTGAAAGCTGAAGACACCAACATTTTGAGAACCATCTTTGTCCTCGTCCTCAATATGGATAGCTGATAGCCTGAGAAGAATTCATTGTACTTAGTTGCCATAAAAGCTTAAGATTGTATATCAATACAATGGTGCTTATTTCATTAAAGATTAAGCAAAGTAACAAACACGCATAGACTAGTCAAGTGACTGATTCTGTGGGGGGGAAGGCTGCAGTATTATTCCAGTTCTATTCCATTCCAGCATCAGTAAGTCCAACGTGATCTCAGTTTAGTACTGCATTCTTGTGAAAGCAGCCACTGCCTTGACAAAGTCCATGAGTCTACTTAAATTTCTTTTCAATGAAAGAGAATACTCCTGAGCTAAGTCACGTACCTGCACAGCATTGGTGTAAATATAGTATACAACAGAAGCAAATGCTTCTACTGGAACATTTCTAATAGTAACCATTGGGTTTCCATCATCAGCCGTTGTCTCACTGAAGTGGTCCCGCAGTAGAGCATTGAAATATTCACTCCTTCCACAAAAGAAAGCCTGTGAGAAAAAAACAGAAAACAATACCATTTACCTTGTCTACGTTGGTCTTCTGGGTGTAACTCCATGTGGACTTGTATGTAGACACCAACATTGTCAACAAACATACTGTCTCCATCTTCATTCCTGACGATGTAAGTAGAATAATCCTCCAAAATGATGAAATCTACCTACAAGTCTACATGGCATTACAACCCAGAATAATAATGTCACTTTTATTGCCACGAAAACCTCAAATTTCACACACAAAAATATTTTTGACTCTGAACAGTAGTTACAGTGTGATTAACTTTGCAACAGCAGATTTATATCTGCAATAAATAAACAATAATACCAATAATGTACATCTTTCAACCCCTGTTTAGCTATTATGTAAGAACCATGACTTACACAAAAACAATTTTGCCTGCATCAACTTGAATGGTGCTTTCAGTTACCTTGTGGCAGTAGAACTTGCAGCCACATACACAGAAGCAGATGTCTACTAGGAACAGAGGCACAATGGGCATGAGTGGAAGGTCAACACCTGTGACCCATGTGCGCAGTTCCTGTGGCAGAGCCTGCACACCAAGCACACCCAGGTCCTGCTGCAGTTTAGCAGCAAGTTCTGCAGACTCTAGTGTCAACGTCTTCACACTTGTACCAGGTTTCGTGCACTCTGTTTGAACCAATACAGAAATCTGTTTGGTTCGCAGGTAATTTAACGATGCTGCATAAACTACAGAAGAATTTTAGTGCCAACTGACAGAAAAGGACCAAACTCTACACTACACAAGTGTAGAAAATTCAATGTTTTGTAATCTGTTTCCTTCTGCATCACCTACCCTGATGACTGAGACAGAGACAGTCTCTAAATTTACTGGATTGTAACTCCATACTTGCATGGATGATTGCTGAAAGACTTCATTTCATTCAATCACCATGAAAGCTTCAAATCTTATCACAAAGAGGTAATCACCACAGTACAGCATTAGGAGTAATTATAAATATGGATACATAATAACTGTAACACAATCTCTTCATGGCATCTGTATTCTCACAGTGTAGCTACAAGTGTCTTCTGGTGCAACACTATCACAAGACTGATACTGATTACATCCAACAGTGGTCAAATAGTTAGGTGATCAGGCAAACTGAGACCGTGCCACATCCATAATGACGAAGTACTGGCAATACTGGTAGATCATGGTTTACTACACAGTGACATTTTAATGCCCTGTTTTTGCAGTAACATCTGTTGTTCAAACAGAAATGTTATTAACACGAAACATCAATCAATATAACACAGTTATCACCTGCTTACAAATGAACAGTATCTTACCAAATGAATTAACCTTCTTCACCATATCCTCCAGCTCCGCCTTCAGGAGAGACAGCCGACACTGTACAGCCAAACGTATGCAGTCATCCACGCCATCTATGTGTGTTTCTAGTCTTGCAGTGTATATATACTGCATTAGCGACTTGAATGCACTGGGATGCACCTGTTACCAAATATTACATTAAACATACATATCTGAACTTAGTTTTATTAAGAATATCAAATCAAGAAAGATAAGGTGGGTGGGGCACATAGCATGCATGGGGGATTTTGCAAATGCAGCTGTTTGCAAGAAAAATGTGCATCCCTGACTTCAAGCGTCAAGAAACAGCATCTTCCAGCCATGTCTCACCAGATTGTTCTCTATGTTGATGATGCGTCTGTCCTGCCATCTTGTTTGAAATTTGTCACAGAAATAAATACATCTTGCTGCTAACACACACCTGTGAACGTGGAATGTGCTGCCGTTCACCACAAATGTCACATCACTAAGCTCTCCAGTCTCCAAAAGTCTGAAATTGTTCATTCATTCTTTAGTAATTTAGCAATGATCTATCATCTTACTGAATGTCACAGCAGAGTGACTAAAACCTTTACTTCATGTCAGAGAAGTTGTAAGTTCAAATCTTGACCCAGAGACCAGTTGACATTGCTGAGGCTTTCCATTAATTATCCCAACATTTGACACTGTGCCTGAGCTATAAAGTGTGTTTAAATCACAAAGAAACAAATAAATTTATCTTCTTCATCAACTGAACAGCATGAAATTTCACAGAGAACTTGAATGATAAACTGAGAGTGATTTTTAAAATATAAATGGTTATTTAATTATGGTGTATCACCTGCAGTTACTCTGCAGCATCAAATAAAATTCTTGGAGGAATATTAAATTGGACATTACCATACAATGATTTTTCTATACATGTACCAAACAAACTCATTATGCAGATACAGTCTCCCACTTTCTTTTTCTTCCATCTTTTCTTTACTACTGCAAGCTCTGCTTTGTCAGTATTCTGTATGCCTGTGCACATGAAACTACTAGAATAATTTGCCAATCAAGTGTGTCTTTTCTGGAAATCTTACTGAAAGGAAACACTGTAGAATAAAGACCAATGTTTTCTGAAAGTTGAAGAAAATAATTTCCAAATACAGTAACATTTAATTATTATTTTTATAAGAAGATAACATGGCATGAATAAATGTGCCGATTTATGCCTAAATCATGTTTTGCAAAAATGTACCCTGCTTTGTAAATACAACATGGAAGGAACCCATAAAATAATCTTTACAATATTAAAAGTAAACTTTCTATGCACAGTACTAATATGAATTCAACCACATAAATGCAGTAAGGCTATTAATATACACTATTACAGCGAAGAAAAGTCTGTAATAAACCTCAGTAAGAATTAACACTACTACTATTTCTTCTACAACCTCTATCTTACCGTCTCAAAAATTCATCATACAAATCCCTTCGCATTGTACGGCTTGTGACAATCTTATAATTCAACAATACTTTTCTTATTTGATCTGTTAATGCTCCATACAAACACCGTTCACCATCAAATGTGTTGGCCTCACACCTTGCACCATTGGCCAAGAGATACTGTACAATATCAGTGTGGCCACACAGGCAAGCATAATACCTAAAAATTACATACCAATAGTAAATGTTAGTTATCAACATTATGTAACAACAAAATCTCATAAGCCTGCAGTTAAAATACTAACTGCATGTAACTAAATATGTCTCTAACCTACAGTAAAACTTACAGTGGTGTGCTATCCCATTTATCACGGACATTGACGTTTACTTCCTTATGTTCAACAAGATACCTAGAAAAATAAAGAACGACTTGACGCACATAACCTAAAAATTAGAGGCAAATTCCAGTGTCAACATAATATATCAACATTCTTAAACATTTGTTAAACATGATCTCTGATTCAAAACAATGTTTTGGTGAAATTTAAACGGGTATTTATCAAAATATCATCAAATCAAACAATACCAAAGAATTAAACGGAGAATAATACCCACTCTATTCTACTCAAGTCTCCTCTCTTACAACTTGAAAATAAGTCATTCAAGTCCATGGCAACACCAAACATAAAATAATTTTATTCAATATCCTACGTTCCTGCGTATCCCACGATTTGCGTCACAAAACCAAATCACACAGCTCAATTCGTTTCTACCGGGTTGCAGTTACTGCCAATTCATCTGTGGTGGAACACACACCATGGATATTACATGACTACCAAAGCCACATACTTTGCATGTTTTATGTGGTATCGTACACAATTTCTTATTGAAGTCGTTCACCACGGTTCCTACGCCCTTGAGCTCGGGGTGGGGCCTTACAACATGCACCTCAAAATAAACTATAATCCTTTTAACCTTTGTGGGATTTGAGATTTTAACGACGGTGGATCTGAAGATGTCTTCTGAGTTGTTTTGCCGTGTAGTCTGGCAGCCTCTAAAATTAAGGTAAACTTCTACCAGATTACACAGCGCAGGCCAGAAGTACGTAATCTCTTTCTGAACATGTTCGATTATAAGATCTTCTGCATGTGAACGCAGTGAAAACCCTCTGTGAAAACAGTAAAACCAACATTAACTTCTTAAAAGATAGGCGAGGACACACAAAACATAAGCCAATAAAATGGAAAGCAACTTCTGTATAATGTATATATATATATGGCATGGCGGTAACACAAATGATTATTTTAAACAGAACCTGGGTGTGAAAGGACTTTGTAATTTCATGAGTTCAGAATGGCTGAAATGAGAGGTAAGAAAATATTTTAGTTCTTTTGGTATTTGCATGAGAAATTAATGAGATTATCTTGATCACATATTGCTTTGAGAGCTCAATACCTTACTCACTTATATAATTTTGAATATATCCTCCTGGTCTGCTGTATTGCTGTTAGTAATGGATTTGGACACACCAAGAACTTAAGCAATGTCAAGCAGGAGAAGCTGCATTCCAAAAAAAATATTTTAACAGGAACGGTAATTTTTACAGAAATGCCAAATACACACAGCTACGAAGGTGCAGTGAAACAAATAACCTATATACAAAAATGTTAAGTTAATAACTTTCTGATTTTTGTTGTCTTATTTTACAGTAATACAACACACATCTATGCTTAAATATTATTTAAAACTTTCTTTTAAAGAACAGACATCTGTTATATTCTCAAATGATAAGCTACAAAGTTTGTCATGCTTTACATGCAGAAACCTTTCCTTTCAGCAATGTAATTCTGAGCCCATGCATTATTCTACTTAATCTGAAAATATTTTTTGAGGAGTAAGACACATAAATGGTCACAGTAATTACTGCAATTTATATTTATGTTAGAAACAAATATTGTATTTGTGTTATGACATTCTAAATCCTTCATTTGGGCCTGTGAAGGAACAATGGGATGTAAATGCATTCTATACTATTCTATACAGTACTGATTCTATATTATGAAAGTCAACTATTTTGAAAAAGGTTCTGATGGAAAAACTATAATTTATATATATAATTTCGAATTAATATTACCAGGCACTGCATTTATTTCTTAATAATCATCAGGATCTCTGATTAGAAGCTATATGCATTTGCACAGCTCCTCTTTCAAAATACACACATCAATCTGCATATTTTCATTTTCTAAGTTGATTTAATACTCAATCTGTGGCATAAAAAATTTCAGTCAAACATTTATTGGAGAAAGCATATCACTGACATTTGGTGCATAGAACCATAAATTGTTTTTTCATTGTACTGACACAACAGGCAAAATTAGTCCAATTTGTGTCCAATTTCATCAACCATTTATCACATTTCTTTCAAGTGAAAGGGGTATGCTTTGCACATGTGTTAAGGTGTAAGAATCCTGTGACCCTACTGATTTTATAGAATTCTCACTTCACAAATGATTCCAAAGATCCATTATGATTACAAATTTCAATTCTTCCATTTTGTCTCCCTGTACCACCTTCTCACTGTTATCAGTATGGATATAGCAGTTTGAGTAACTGAACAGTAACTGTCATCACAGTTTGTGTTTTCTTTCACCTACTGTAAGCCCTTTCAGCCTTGCAGCTGTCCCAAAGAAAAGGTATCATAATTCCTTTTCACCTTGTAAGCCAAATTTCAGGGGTATTTTTTTAAGAAGAGCTCAATTTTGTGTTCTCAAAATTTAATCTAATGTCAGTACAGAAAGCTAAAATTCATGTGGCAGTGTTATTTCAAGTACTCACTCTCACTTCATACATCACTATTCATGTTTAACTCCACACCTTAACATTCGTGTCATCCATCCTTTCTCTCAGTTTCAAGAAACAACATACATTCAATGACAGGAGATTTAATGCCATGCACAGTAATAACCAAGATGAAATCTTGTTGCAGAAGCATCATTCACATCATGTGAGAAGCTTTTCAAAGTGCTTATATTGGGGGATCAATCAGTTGGCAAGACATCCTACGTACAGCGTTATGTTGGGAACACTTTTGCAAAAGACTACAAAGAAACAGTGGGTGTGGATTTTGCAGTGAAGGTTCTAAAATTATTAGACGCAACTGTAGCATTACAGTTGTGGGACATTGCTGGTGAGGAATATGAAGAACAATGTGAAAAAAGATAAATATAAAGCTGGTTTGTTTTGTGTATTTCTTTCTCATATTATGCAGTCTTTTATTTAATTTCTTCCTTGAATATTACTTTTGTCATTTCTCATATGCAGATAAAGTTAACTTCATTACTAACTACAGCATGATTCAGAATAGTTCACTCACTACAGTGACAGGTTCAAGCTG
>NW_019060208.1:835528-848393 GCF_000696155.1 Zootermopsis nevadensis
AGGTAAAGGGTTCAAATCTTAACCTAGTGGCTGACAATATTGATTGAGGTTTCCTATAGTTTTCTTCAGTCCCTCCAGGCAAATGCCACAATAATACTGTAAATTCATCTGTAAATGCTTCCTTCCACATTCTTTCCAGTTGATTATTCACTGATTATTTATTCTATCCCATCTAATCAAAACAACTGATAATTTAATAATCAATGAAATAAATAAATAAGGTTGAAACGTTTGGTTTTCAAAAGCTTCACTTTGCATTTGGTTTAATTAACTGTATGCTGTTACATTAGACATGTCAGCTAACTAACTAGATGGCTTATGGAACCCAAAAGTTCATCACCAAAATAACTAAAACCCTCCACCAGACCCTGTCCTGGGCCACAAATACCCAGTCTCCTTCAACTCCTATCTCCCAAAGATCCCACCTGAGATTATCCTTTCATTTACATCTAGGTCTCCCCAGCGGTCTCTTTCCCCCTGACCAATACCCAGTGCACACCTTTAACCCCATCCATGCATGCCACATGCCCTGCCAATCGCATTCTTCTTTACTTAATCACCCTGCCAATACTTGGAGAGGAGTATAAATTTTTAAGCTCATCATCATGCAGCTTTCTCCATACTTCATCTTCTCTCCTAGGACCGAATATCCTCCTCAACACCGTTCTCAAACACCTGCAATCTATGTTCCCCCCACAGAGTGAGAGACCATGTTTCGCACCCATACAAAACAACCGGCAGAGTTATTGTTTTGTTTACTTAATCTTCAGGTTCTTAGAAATAGACAGGTCAGAAGGCATTTTAATTTACTTTGTTCAACTTGGCAAAGGAATTTCAATGTGAAGCCCTTTGTTAAGGTTTCTACAACCTATACTCTTATTGTAATCAAAATTATTCTAAACAAGTCTTTTACAGTGTTCTATACAATGCTCAGAGAAGACTATATATCTTATTGGTTTTCACTACAACAGTGTCACCATCAAATTGTTTTTCTCACAGTACACATTAATGTAGTCATGTTTCTTCTATATGATGGTAGCAAACGCATTTTTTGCATCTACTTCAACAGAGATTTTGGATTAGTAACAACATTCTTTCTAGAGCTTACCATTGTCATACATCTGTTTATTCCAACAGCTTCTCATACAATCAATCTAGCATCCTTCAAACAACTAATTGTCAGCTGTTTCACATTTTCTGTGGCATTTTGACGATATGCAGAGTGCTGCTAGGAATGGGTGATGCTGTTTTTTTTAATTCATACAAGTGGTTAGAAGTAAAGAACAAACTGTTTTGAATGTGACTAATTGTATCAAAAGTGGAAATCCAAAGAGAAATGTATGTGTGATTGCGTATAAACATGCTAAAACTATAGGAATTTGAATTTTTCTATGTAAAATAACACCTTTATCTAGTTACATTTCTTCACGTACACGCAAATCTACCATCTAATGCTGATAGTAAGGTTAGAGGATTCTGGTATAACCTTAAAAACCACCTTTGGATCCAGTGTCGACACATAATTCAACCTAAAATTATACTTTGTTGAATGTGTATTACAAACCACACTCTCTGAAAGCCATTATTAAACGTCATGTTGGTGTAACTGACTGAGATCAACAACCATAAGAAATACCAACATATGTCGAGGAATACCAACATAATGTATAAGTTGTTTCTGCACAATTTCAGAATTATGTATCGGTTAAAGGAAGAAAGCGATTTTCAATCAGTTGTTGGAGTATTTCATCTGTTGTTACAGGTTACTGGTGCATGTTATTACATATTTCATATGCTTATAGTAATAAATGACAGCCTGAATTCCATTTACCGATACAATATTGTTTGTCTGAACTCTTATTAACGTTAAGGTTATGTAACCTCAGAAATCATTACCTATATAGTACATGTGAAAGGTTAATACAGCAGTTAAGTTTTCCGTTTGCAGATGTAATGTCATATACATCATTATACGAACGTGGTATGATATGCAGTTGAGTCTAATGTGTTATTTGGGGCCACATACTATTCAAACTTCCTGACAAACCAGTAATATTCATGCTGATACAGTTTCGTGAATGCTTTTAGACAGATACTGTTATATCACCATGACATTTATGTGAACATTTCTTGGCCAATGCATATCCACCCCCTTTCATGTCATGCATTTGATACATGATCATTAAAACAACCAACAAAACTACAAATATGTGGATATGCTATATATGAAAGGGTCAGTGAAGCATCAGATCAGTAGTAAATATTTAATCACAGTCTATAGTTGAATGGTAATTGATAACTTAATTTGTTGCCGACAAGTGTACCCAGTGCCAGAACCCAGGAGGAGAACATCATAATCACAGATGAACTTATAATGCTAAATGACAGACAGATGGCTTTAATTATGTCTCCTTCACAGCAGAATTTAAAACTTGTTTATTTTGTTTACAGGTGTTCATATAAAATGGAAAACCCAACCAGTGGTTACAGCTGTTATATAGGTACAGATAGCACTATTCATACATGTAAAGACACTAATGTAACAAAGAGGGAACCTCCAGTGTGGCTCACCTTCATTGGAATATTCTTCAGTCCTAGAGTTATGACAGCTGCACTTAAGTTTGGTTTGGCAGCGTGTCTTATGAATCGCTTTGAACGACTTGGGTTTGTAATAATGTTGCTGTGTTTAGCTTTGTACTAACCCAATGACGTAGACAAATCGATGTTGCCTGTTTCATTTCCTTTTCCTTTCGTATGTGATGAGAGCATATTCATTTTGTCAAGTTTGGAAGTTGTCCTTTTTTAGTTGTTTGTGAGGTGACTCTAAATCGACTGTATTTGTTCATTAAATGAAAGATACTGTTAATATGTTTCGTTTAATTAATAAGAAAATCGTGGGAAATTACCACAATTCTGTGTTGTCAATGAGACAAATGTTAAATATAAGTGGCATAAAACTGAACAGTGCTTCAAGAATTAACAAATATGTAACACAAGTTGGAAGTTTGAGCATTACAAATGCAGTACTTCAAAATGGGCTCAAAGTGTCGTTTGAGGCGCAAAAGAAGTTGTTTCATGTGACAGCTAGCAGACAAGCTCTGCCTCCTCTTTTCATCATCATCCTTAGGCCTCTGTCAAAGATCGCAGCAATTTTGTTTGGAAGGACTTTCAGGAAATGGTGGAGAGCTTTGCCGCCTGACAAGAAACAAGATTTGATACTCAGATTGAAGAGAAATAAGATGGTGTTATTAGGTGAGTGAGTTAGTATCCTGGGACTGTCAGACCAGTTTTCATGAAAAGCAACTTCATAATATGGTGAAGTTTCATAGGTTTAACATATAATGAAATATAAGATATTTCATTTCTAACCTCTGTGTTTGAGGCAAAATCATCTTTTTAATTATTTGCATTTCTTGAATTATTGTTTAACTACAACTATCATTAAATAACAAAAAGAACAGCCTTATATCATAATTTATGTCTCTTTTTTCAACCTGGAACTGCATGCCAGATTGCCTCAGTACTTTATTTTAGTTACTTGTTTTTATATAAATTACTTTGGTTTTTTTAGCATACACATACATAATGTCATAACAAATAAATATTTTTGCAGAATTCATGTCTTATATTAAATTATTTTTAACTAATTTGATTCAGTCACAGAATTTGTGTTTGTTAGAGAAACACTAATTTTTATGATGTAGTACCACTATGGATGCATCAGTAAACAGCATAGCAAATGAGGAATAAGTATGTAGTCATTATATTATCAATATCTCCTTTTATACACATTTCAGTAAACCAAACGTGCCAAAGGACACTTAATTTTACTGTGTTGTACAGTGTCAGATACAGCAAAGAATTAAAATCTAAAACCAGGATTTCTGATAGGGGTTTAGTATCACTTGTTCCAGAAGAAATATGAACAAAATGTAATTGCTGATGGAAGCATTAATCTTTTTAATTCTGGTTTAAATACTTTAATATCAAGATATAAACTTTTAATGGCTGATGGAAGCTTCTTGAATAATTTGATTCCTGTGTAGTATACTCCTTTCTCATATCCAGTGATGTTTGTGTTGTTTGTTTATTCTGTGAATGTCAGAATTTGAAACCTCTTAATTTTATCCACAGTGAATGGTAGTAATGAGAATAAGAATGTTAGAAAGGGTAAATATATTTCTTAATTAATCTCTACAAGAGATTCACTTTTTAGCACCTGCCATTGTTATGGTTTTTGTTCGGACCTTAAACTAATGTTTGCTGTCTGTTGAATTTTCCCAGAAATTAATGAGATACTGATATTCCCAAAAATTGGAACTTTATTGATTCTAAATTATTTCCATGTATGCAAAGTTTGGTAAAAATTAACATTGGGAATATATTTTTCAGTTGCTGATATCAGCAGATCAGGGCTGCCTCTTGACATGAGGGCCAAAATTATTTTAATGTCACCAGACCAAAGAAAACATTTAAAACAAGATTTCTAGGACTCTGTGAGGTAAACATTCTGTGCTGTAAATGTCTTTTTTTGTGTGTGTGTATGTGTGTCAGACAAACTGGTTGTGAAGATGTTAAATGGATTGCTAAGGTTCAGGATAGGATCCAGTTGTGGGCTTTTGCATTAAAAGTTACAAACATTCTTGTTCTATAAGAAGGTATTGTTTTAATTTTGTGTATGTCATCTGCTGTAGGAACTTCATTTAGAATGGGTTTTTCTTTTCAATATGAAGAATGATACAATTATAAATCACCCGTCAGGATCTCCAAGTTAATACTTTGATTCCCGTAATTGACAGTAATGTGAAACACATCTGATTAGGTTTGGTTGGCATTGACATTAAATTTTCTTAGATATTATGAAGAAAATTACCAAAAAGTTTAAAGTCACATTAGGGCAAAGTTTTAAGTCCATCTGCTCTGAAAATACATGACTCTATAACTAATGCTGACCAATATGTTCACAGCATCTGGTATTCTGGCTTCAACAGGAGTAGTATGGTATTACTCAAGTCATCTTGAAGAAGACCCAATTACAGGCAGGAAAAAGTTCATTGCTTTTAGTAATGAATATATCTTGCAATTGGCAAAGGTAGAACTTACAATGGTGAGTTAAATGGACAAGATGCAGATTAAGTCTGAGAGAACCAAAGGCAGAATTTAAACACTAATTTAATTCATTGATGTCTGACCATAATACTTCAACCTTATAATCAAAATATATGATGTGTAGGAAATTATATAACACAAAATATGTTACTAGGATGCAGAAGTTTCATTTAATAAACTTTTCTGCCTATTGAGTGTTTAAAGATGTGTTTAAAAGGGTATTTTGGTCTGGTATAACTAACTAGATGGCTTACCGAACCCGAAGGTTCATCACCGAATTAACCAAAGCCCTCCACCAGACCCTGTCCTGGGCCAACAAAATCCAGTCTCCTTCAACTCCTATCTCCCATAGATCCCGCCTGATATTATCCTCCCATCTACGTCTAGGTCTCCCCAGCGGTCTCTTCCCCTCAGGCTTCCCAACCAATACCCGGTGCACACCTCTTGTCCCATCTCATTCTTCTCGACTTAATCACCCTGACAATACTGGGGGAGGAGTAGATTTTCATTATGCAGTTTTCTCCATGTCCCATCATGTTCTCTCCTAGGCCCAAATATCCTCCTCAACACCCTATTCTCAAACACCTGCAATCTGTGAGAGACCATGTTTCGCACCCATTTTGGTCTGGTATAAAGTATCAATCTAAGGGTGGCTCGTTACAACTGGCGGCAGGAGTTGAGGCAGGAATGGGCTAATAGAGATGTCGAACTGTGTGACTGATAACACCATACTTCAGGTTGTGCTAGACTTGAACTTACAAATCTCTTGAATTTGCACCATGCAGTGATTCCCTGTGTGCTGAACATTCTGGTTTGCCTTGTTTCAGCAAAGCGAATTACACAAAGATCATTTTCTGCCAATAACACATCCTGCATACAAGCGAGTAGCTAAGGTTGCCAACCAACTGCTTAAAAGCAACATGGAGATCCCAGAGTTACAGCAAAGAAATTGGGTTGTGACAGTTGTTGATGAACCATCAGTCAACAATGCCTTTGTGTTACCAGTAAGTCATTTGTCTTATCTTATATTCTCTTTGAGCAATACCATGTTTACACAAGCATGTCATAATGGTTTGTATAACACAGAGCAGGCTCTAAGTTTGACGTGTTTTGTATGCAGACAGGTCACATATTCATCTTCACTGGAATCCTGAATGTGTGCACCAATGATGATCAACTGTGTGTGATTCTTGCACATGAAATTTCACATGTTCTTCTTTCTCATATGGTAAGTTATGTAATTCCCCAGGAGTTTGTTTGCATTGAATTCTGCTTTTGGGTTATTAATAATGGTAAACTGTAAAATTAGTGGAATTTTATCTCTATGTCCTTATACAACTTATTGATGGTTAGGCAGAGGGACAAATGTTACTGCTGCATGCTGCTTTTGTGATATTGCAGGATGAGCAGATTAGCAGCCTACACCTTGTGGATCTCTTGATTCTGATACCCCTGGCATTTATATGGGCTGTCTTGCCAGATGCTGGAGCTCTGATGGCCCAGGGGCTCTCAGAATACTTCACGAAGGTGCTGTTCCATTTACCATTCAGCAGAGCACTTGAAGCTGAGGCAGACCAGGTTGGCCTCCAGCTGACAGCAAAGGTGTGAATACATGTCTAGCATTTGCATTGATGTCCCATTATCATCCACTAGTGTGTCATTTTATGACAGCTTTTTACATTCTCTCCTCCTGCCCTCAAAGTATTCCTTTTGTTTGTGCCCACTCTTTTACTTGTGTATTTTGCAGTGTGTTCCCTCACTTTGTTTCACAACAAACCACCACAATATATTTACTTTATTTATTTTTGATTCCCTCAAAGAGACTATGCTCAGGTTCATACCAGTGTTTACTGCAGTAGTATTTGTACTTTCATATCTTGTCTAATCCTTTGATTTCTGATTAATCCTTCTAATTAATAATCAGTGAAACATTTTAGATGAAAAACTAAACACTTTACCAAGATATCCATGAAGTACTACATGTCTCGTGCTAAAATGACTATGGCAACCATGTGCATTAACATGACAGTTTGTGCAACACCCTTCAGTTATTAACTATGCATTCAGTTTCCAGTGTCTGCCTGTCACTAGAGTCTCTGTGGGTGATTGTTCTGCTGCATTTTCCACTTCTAAAATATATTTAACATGCTTTTGCTTCTGGACAAACAGGCGTGTTATGATGTACGTGAAGCAAGTGCATTCTGGGCTAAAATGAGTGTGTTGGACAAGGAGTGTGAGTGGCTTTCCACACATCCTAGTAACGAGACTCGACAGCTTGTATTAGATTCTCTGATGCCTTCAGCCATACGGCTGCGGGATGATTGCAAGGTAAGGCCTGTCTGTTGTAACATACCTAATAAGTTCTATTCATTATTAGTTTTATCTACATAACCATTTTATATTTCATTCCGTTCATACATCATGTTTACTTTTGCAGTGTCCGCAACTGCCACTGGTGGATCCACGCATGCTCACAGCTGTCAAGCAGAAGAAAGCAGTTATATAAAAATAATGAATAAGAAATGTTTGCTAATTTGTAGTTATAGTGAACTGTATTCAACAAAGAATAAAAATGACTACTTGTAAGGCACTGAATGCCTTCTAGGCTTGATACCATCCTGCTACTTTCTTGTGAACCTAAAAGATTCTTGGTACTAGAATAGTGTTATAGGTGAAGTCATGCTGTATTAAGCTCACTTTTCCACTATTATGGGCAGTAACTTGAAAACAAAAGTGCTATCATACAAGGCTTTTTAAAATTTAAGGAAACAGTTTCAATTTCCTAATTCCATGGTAAGCTTTTCTAAAGGATGAAGTTAACATTTTAGTCACAATGTGATGCTGGTAATGTTAACCTAATCTAAAGGTTTATATGAATATTTTATGCAGGAGCTTTTCAAATCATCCCACCACTTTTCTCTATGATTTAACATTTTATTATGTTTCTTTCTTAATAATTTGAACAGCACATGGGTATTCTCATTAGACCTCTTGCATTGTCTTTGGTCATTATATGGCTTGCGTAACACTTAATGTTTATTGAAGACTGAAATAAAAGTTTTAGACCCGTGATGTATATACATTTAAGTTAAGCCAATTCTTCTATGTACAATCAGCTGTATTTTTCTAGAAATTATCTCATAAATGTAAGCTACATGTAAAGTAGGGGGGACACTGAAGCACTACCTCCAAGGAGCAGAGTCCATCTTCAGAAGCTAATAGAAACTTGGCGTAGTCAAGAAACTCATCTTTATGGAGCCCAAAGCAGCCTACCACAGGCCCCAACCTTAAGCCAGATGAATTCACTCCACACTTCTGACCCTAATCATGATCCATTTTAATATTATCCTGTCCATATTCAGGTCTTCCAAATGATCTCTTCCCTTTGTATATGTATTTCTGACCTTTTCATACATATGTGCCCCATCCTTCATCAACATAATTGGGGAATATAAATATGAAGTTCCTTATTACTTATTACATTATTTTCTCAAGCCTTTTGTCATTTCCACTTACAACCAAATATTTCCCTCTATACTAAATCACTATTTTACCCACAGGTTTGGTTTACACATACTACAGTGGCTCACAGCCAATGTAGAATGTTGAGAAAAGACACCAATATGAACCAAAACAAAGTTTATTACAACCATCAGTCTAAGCCTCCATTCCAAGTGTACCTAGTGGCTCCAGTACTCAAAAACATGGACAGGCACAATCACACTCCGTAAAGAATGTATTGCAACTAAACCAAATGCCACCCTGCACTCTTCATATAGAGGGAGAGCAACCTTTTCATAGTACATGACATGTTGAAAAATATGAAGTTTGTCATACCAATTTTAAGTTTTGGTACCTAGTGAAAATAAGAGAATCTAATTTTTCAGTTCATTAAGTCAGTTATGGCAACATTTGACTGCTAAATATTTCTTGGTTCACTGACTCTGGGTTGGGCTATGAGGACTTGTAGGTGGATACCTACAGTTTGAAGGAACATACTGCTGTCCTACAAGACCAGACAGCGACCACCACGGACAAAACCACTGAACCTACAAGTCAAAAAGATATGGTCCACCAATGACCATGAATGTGTCATGGCATGATGCCATTCACATGACAATTTCACTATTTTTCAAAAGCAGTGGGAAGCACATACTTGTATTGCATTCACCAGCTTTCACCAAATACAATTATAGGGTCCTGAGTTTATGCCCTGGTGTACTATAAAATTACATCAGAGTTCATGATACATATAATAATGGGGCCATGCACCCCAGCAACATTAAAATGACTGAAAAATGTTTTAACATTCAAAGAGAATACTGCTTGCTAATAACTACACAAAATTACATTAACAATTTAGATCATAGTATCAAAAACAATAAATTACTCTATTCTATTAAATGTAACAATTTAAGATCAATGCTTATCAGCCAGATTTCCCCCAAAAGATGAGTACAAATTATGGAGCTCTTTATTATGCAATTTTCTCCACCCTCCTGTCAGTTCATCCCTCTTAGGTTCAGATATTCCCATCTGCACTATGGCCTATATGTTTTTTCTAAATGGGGCCCCACCTCAAGAAGTCAGAAGATTGTATCATTTATACAGATATTAAAAATATTTGTATGGGAATGAAAACTGCTAAGCTGCAAAAGTTTAATATAACACCTTACAAACCATTTCCAATGTGAAGACCCTTTATGGCAAATCTTTATTTCAAACAAAATACCACATCGTGCTTAAATTGTAACTACTTTGGGCATTCATACTTAAATCAAATGGGAACTATAAATCAGTTATCTGTATGGGAACTGAATATTTTCAGATGAAACTATGATAACCATTTTCACATCTCTACTACACCTAGAAAGTATCAGTATAAAAACACATTGGTCAAGTCCTGTTACATCTGTCATGATTTCAGAGCTTCCAAATTTGTATAAAATTTAATGTTCTAACATTACAACTTACTTATATAATTTTCTTATCTGTATGAGGCAGTAACATGGTTAGAAGAAAAACTGCACATCCAACGCTTCCAAGAAAAGTATTTATGCTTCAGTAATGATGACAGTAGTAAATGTACTCAACATTTTTGTGCACCCCACGTTTTAGACCTTTGAAGCTGAAGCTCATCTTAATAATGCATAAACATTCAGTTTACTGCAGTTTACTCTATTACAAAGATCAAAAGGCAAACAATGTATAAGGAAATAATCGGTTTATTCTGAGAATAATATAGAACCCATAATACATTTTGTGGGCAAAACACAGTTATTGGTTGTTAAATATGTTAGTATATATAGTTAACCACTTCTCTTTAAAGGGTTAATTACATGGATTCCTTTAATGGTTCTTTATGTGTAAGATCTAATTTTTTTAAAGTTGCCAAGCACGACATGTGGGATGCACAAGCAAATATCCACTCCTCACTATTAATTACGATGTATTCACCAAAGACGTTACGCAGCATGAAACGAGAGAGAATAGGACAATTTTGAAAAGTATGACATGTCAAGGATCAGTGTTCACCCACCTGAAAGTATTATCTCACATGATATGCCCATGGGACAGGAAGATCATGAAGACCCAAATCAGGCTATCCAGTCCCAACCAGGTGATTGAAATGTCCGAATATGAAACAAGGGTGATACAACGCCACTTAACCCCGCCAACTATGATTCATACTCTTGTGACAAGGAAATGTTTTGAAAGTTAAAGTCTCATGACTAAATTATCTAGTTATTTCACTCACCAACAGCTTTGTCAGTGTTTTAGACATCAATGAGAGCAACTTCAATGATTTAACTGTTACTTTCAAAATGATAAATTTAAATTACTTACACAAGACACAATTTAAATCTAGGTCCATAAATTATCATACAGGTTTCTAAAGCCATGCAACAATTTTTAGTAACATTGTACTGAAGTATGGCACAAAAATATGTTACCCAATCTCTCTTATTTTAACATTCCAAATGTAGAAGCTCGTAACCATGAGAAAGTTGTGCTTGATTTAAAAAGAACAGTTCCTCAGCATGGAGTGTTAGTTATGGAGTGAGGGGATATAATTTACAAAATCTCCACTTAAAGGTAATGACCTGCATATGACAGGAGGTACCCACATTGCCCTCCAACACAATGAAATGAAAATCTTGGATTGCATCTGCAGTTGCTGGTGTAAGACTGGTCAGCGCTCTTCAATGTCGATCCTTCCTGCAACATACATAATTCATGTCTGTATGAATGTGAATAGACTTACATGTATAAACAAAAGTTAAATTTCCCATCTGCTAAAGCACCATACCATGAAGGTGTATAAGGAATGTCAACACAAAGTTCCATGCATCCTACAGCCTAGCATTAAATAGGGGATATGTGGCCAAGCATCACACCGTAGCGATACCAAGTGGTTTAAAGTCTGGCTAGGCCCCAGAGCCAGTCTGAACTTCAAGAGAGATGTGAAGTCCCAGAGCCTACTCTGAACTGAACAATTTTTAAAAATCCTTAGGCACCAATGTATGAAATATGAAGATTAAAATAATGTGAATATTAAGTCCCAAAGTTATCTTTCCTATTAAGAATGGGCATACATGTCAGTTTCCAAAATAAATCACAATTAAAGGGGTTTTAAATTACTTGTCAGAGTATGTACTCATACAAAATAGGAAAACATCTTCACTCAGGAATGTGACAAATTTGTTTCTGTTACAGTTCAATGACAATGATAAAAGAACTGATGCTGCTGCACGGATGTGAAGGATAACTGTATCAAAAGATAACAAACCCACTTAATGACACTCCTGATACTTTTGGCATACATAACTGATCATTTCTACACTCATAGCTTCAAATTTCCAAAAGATAATGTGAATTACTTGAATACTTCCATACTTTGACTGCATACTACTGTTTTTGCATTAATTAATTAAAACTTTTGGCATCACATTAAAAAACCAATGGAAATAAAAAAATACATCTGAACACTGTAAATCCTGTTTCCAGACATTGGGCACTTATAAATATACTTCTCTGAGTTATGGCCTCATAATTTTCACATCTTGGTTTGTCAAAACATATTCATTTAATACCAACCCTATAAATACTTAAATGAATTTGTGCTTCTGAATTAAACAGAACATGAAGTTATACCATGCAGACACAACTTTCAAGCAGGTCATACATAATGCTTTTTGTTATGATATTGATATCAATTTACATGTGAGTGTTGATTGAATTACACTCTATCATGTGTAGCAAAATCAGGTACATGGCAAGATCCTTGACTCACAGAGCACAGACCCCATCATGTCTGCTACATCAAATAGGATAAGCTTCTGTATAGAACCAACAAGGATATCGACCTTGTGAATACCCATTACCGCCCGGTTTACCTGGACCTGTAACTGTGGTGCCTGTTTGAATCTGCTGCTGGAGAACTTGACCGAGAATTGCTACTCGATGACCTGAGACCAAAGAAAGAAGTCTTAGTTACAACAGATGGTCACAGTAAAATGACAAAAGAAAGATGACTAATTTGCTGTTTGCCGATTCTTGGGTTATTTGACAATGCTTTTTCAGTTGTGTGGGTAAAAAAGCAAAAAATGGTATAACAGGATAAATGGAAATAATACAACTGAAAGCAGCTCTGGCAGCATTTGCTTCCAGACTGACCAAGCCACAAAACCTCTCTCAGGGCAGCTGGTCTACAGACCAAAATTCAGACAGAACCTCCAGAATATGAAGCAGGAAT
>NW_019060208.1:848494-886278 GCF_000696155.1 Zootermopsis nevadensis
ATTTAAAATTCATAAATGAAAATTTAAAAAGAATATACCTACCTAGAATCTGAATGGTTGTTTTTTGAACGTTTGTATGGTGGTGAACAGGATTGCGAGCGAGATTTTGAACGTTGTCTTGTTTCATTTCTTCCTCTATGGTCTTTCTCTTTGATTTCCTTACTTTCTTCTTTGTCTTTACTTTCCTTATCATCATCATCTCCCCAGCCACTGAGGTCATACTTGGAAAGGTCTCCATCATCCTGTTAAAAAGACAGTGTCATGAATGATCAAAGGAATCTTTAAATAGGCCTGTTATCAACAGAACATTATCTGCCATTTGGCGAAAAAAGTTTAGTCACAACTTTCCGATTAACATTCTGCACTTACATCATCATCATCTTCCTCTTCCTCTTCTTCTCCATTATCATCCACATCATTTGTTTTGTCTGAAGTCTTTTTCTCTTCAGCAGAATCCTTCTTCTTTTTCTTTCTACGTCCAAACTGCAGAATAACAAAATAAAATGTAATTTAAAAATTCAAAATAACATGCTTTCCCATAAGATGCCACACAACTCCAAACCAAACAAGAGGATAATAATAATGATGATAGGAAAATACATACAATTTACTGTTTAGTAATGAGTTCCAATACTTACATTATAAGAACAATAAGCCTGTATGTCCAAAGCCATGGTTATAAGAAACTAATTCTAATGAACATACACACAGAATGCTGCATAAAAAGTAGCAATTAAGCGCATCCTCTTTCTTAGGACAAAATATTCCCCTCAGAAATTTATTACCAAATACCTGCAATATTTGTTCTTCCCTTAGTATGACAGACCATGTTTGATGCTAAGCAGAGTGCTTAAACAAGAAAAAAAAGGGGGGAGAAATATTCTGAGATGCATATAATCTAAGGTATATTCTGTCTGTACATGCAGATGATACCTCATCATATTCATCATCAGAATCCTGCCGCTCAATGTACTCCACAACACCACGATCATTGTATCCGCCACCATAACCTGTTCTTTCTTCCACTTCACCATATTTAGGGGCATTGCACATATTGCAGGACTGCCGACGTGCCCAGTTTACATTCCCACACCTGCAACAGTCACTACATATTATTAAACAATGCTTGCACATCTCAAATTATGTAAAGTTCATTATGAATGATGAAGTGACAGAAAGCAATCACATTCTACTACAGGAAGCAGTTTTTGCTTTCTAGTGCACCTCTTAATTACAATTATGACCAATTACGTTCAATAAATTTCAACTGCTCATCTGGTTTTACTACTTGAACTTGTTGTCCTGCACTACTGAATTTATGTTCTACAGTCATTCTCAGCAAAATACCAATATTTAACAATGAACTGATCTTCTATTCCACTGCTGGGAAACAAAGCATTGAAGGTATGTACCATGTGGTGTGTGCAGTCAAGGTTCTTAAATATGAATCACTCAATTGTGGCACATGTTCATCTAACTATAGCAGAGAGAAGTCCACATGTGTAACATCAACAAAAATCTCACAGCTCACTTGTTACACTGCCAGTCATCTGCACTGAACAGTCCACGGCTCTTTTCTGCTGCTGCTTTCCCAATTTCTTGCCCCAGTTTCTTCTTTTTGGGGGAATCACCCTTCTCTATAACAAAGAATAAAAATATACATAGTTACTCTCTATATGAAGCTGAAGCTCATCTAAATCTTATTTAAAAGTCAGTACCTACTGAAAACACAATGACTCTACATTACAGAGATTAACTGGTTAACGCTGTTTAAGGAAATAAATGCAATTTATTCTGGGGGAAAAAAAACATATAAAACACATAAATACATCATGGATAAAATGTGGTTTTACTGTTTAGTATAGTAGGTGGTACATACAGATATGACTGGGCTTTAAAGAGTTAATTAAAGACTGGTCACTATATTTTAATGCTGTTCCAGAATAAAAAACCTGACAGCAGCCAATTTCCTAGTTCACATATCAACTGCATTGCTCAAATACAAAGTATGATATGTTAGGAGGATGCTCCCATACAAAAGACAATCAATGAATAAGAAAACTGCATTCAGCTCACCTTTGTCACACCTATTACAGGTATCCCTGCGGGCAAAGTTAACATTTCCACACCTGAAACATGACAGTAAATGTAAGTGCACAACAGCACCTGTAAATTTAACTTACACAAACAACTCTCAAGAGTTTACCCTTGGATGTTGCCATTTTCATCACATTCTTCCTGATATGTTTAGCAAAGAAACAGCTTAAAATTCAAGTCCCCAAACTGTTGTATTAACTTTTATACTTAGTTTTATACTTCTGCCTGTCTATTCACAACTTATTTTAACCCAATTACACTGTTTGATGCCTGCAGGATGTCCACTCATCGAGTGACATTAAGTCACTTCCACAGGTGTGATGAAACTTCAATGGATGAAGGTCAAAACAGTTAACACACACAGGATTAGCATATTAAATCCCAAGTTTTATTATAGATTTAAGGCTTTTAACATCTGACTTCATCTTACATGTGAATTTTCAGAAAGTGAGGCCATATTATTAGCATTCTTTGCACAATGTGCATGAAATGAATGCATATATGGCTGACCATGCCTCTTTGCCCACATTACTACAATATCAGCTTGCTTAGTCCAGACAGCAGAGTGGCTACTTGCTGCCTGGCTGAGGAGGTTCCAATACTGCTGCAGAGGGAGATATGTTTTGCTTGGCCATAATGTTCAATGTTTATGTTCTGAAACCCATCCAGCCTCTAAACCAACTACCAGTAGTAAAATGTCCAGAACATAATAATGACCTCTAATGCCAACATCCTTAAAATTCATGGAACTTAACCTAAAAAAAATTTGATATGGGCAATTATATAAATAACTGTGTAATTTCGGACAAAAATATGATCTAATGCCAAAATACTGAAGGTGCTTGGAAAATTCGTAAGCAATTAATTTGATAATTTATTAAATTACGTTATAAATAATAGTGGTTACCAAAGAACCAATAACTGGAACAAAATTGTGTCTTCTGTTCTTATTTATATAACTTAATAAATGTGTTAAGCAAAACCGCAATGAGTTGCATACTGTGGATCGCTACAAATCCAATCCCCTTCGCTTATTCGAAAGCGGCCACTGCCTGATGCTGGCTCCATCGCGGCCGTTACTGCTAATTGTCCCTATTTTTTAAAAACACTTCTGTGAACTTCTGAAGGACTCTAATGTAAAGACACATTAAAGATATAAACAACTATAAAGTAAGCATTTTCTGGATTTTTCACACTTTTCACTGCTAGCAAACCCACGCTATTAAAAAAACAATTTTCTTCCCTATCTGATTACGGGAGAACAAAACAACCGTCTACAACTAGAACCACTATCGCTAACCTAGACGAACCACAGATTGTCAACGAAAACAAAAACCTACTGTGATTTCAAAAATCCAAAGAGTGTATTATCTTGTATAAAAAATGCTTTCTTAGTTCCATTTAAGCGACCAACTAACGTAACGAAGACAAAATTACGTAATTGGAAAATGTACTCACATTAATAATGTATACTGTTAAAAGTGGAAAATGATAATTAAATAGTATCACGGTGACTCTAACAAAGATTATGCCACATCACAATGACCACAAAGAAGCAACATCTCCATTGCGTTAAGTTGGCTCAACTGCTATTAATGAAAACCTCACCCTTCAATCGCTACTAAATTTATTTGTATGTTAAGGTGTTTGCATTACCGAATGTCTATATTATACTCACCCTTCAATCACTACTAAATTTATTTATATGTTAAGATGTTTGCATTACCGAATGTCTATATTATTTGCAACCCACTACCCTTGCCTTGGAAATGTTTTTCCTCGGGTTAAATAAAGGTCGGCGAGTAGGAATGCGAATCCACTCGCGCTACCAAATGCCCATCTATTTGCATCTGTCTTGGTTATGTTAGCTTTTTGAAGGGAAACATTGTGTAAACGCGGTACCTGAAGCGTAAGACACAAGCTACTGATCCTTGTGATCAACAAGTATGATAATTCTTTTCATCAAAGCTCATTCAAAATATGTTTCCCCATTGATGGCAGACATTTTTCTTTTTTACCCAACTGTAGCCAATACCAAAATGTCTGGACCGCCTTCATTATTTTTAAAATTACTTAATTCTCACCACAGGTTACAGATGTAAAATGTAATTGAATAAAACCTATACTGCCTTGGTAACTGAGCAATGAGATAAACTGATTATAAAACGAATGAAACAACAGAATTAGATTAGAAAAGCATAACATAGATATGTTAAAAATATGTTAACAATGGCAAAGGCTAGGCTGAAATACACAATTGCTGGAGCTGCCTCATACAATTATGGTCACTTATGTGACATATAAGTGTCAATTTCAGATACAAGTAAAAACACACACTTTACATCAATATACAAGGAATGGGAATATTTGTTACAAAAGCTCACTAGATCTCTTTCATTCACATTAATAAACTTGACTACATTTATAAATTTAATGGTACACTTAGAACAAAGTATCACACGACAAAACTTTATACATAACACTCAAAGTATGCTGGTATATGTCAAGTATAACTAGATCAGTTCTTTGAACATATCATATAAATATATTTTAATAATTTCTCTTTTGATTATTTTTGTAGAAATTTAGAGAACACTTACAGCGATATTACTATCAAGTGCTAACGTTTTGAGTATACAAGTTATTTGGATGGGTATTAAATCCTCTTAATTCATTCACTCTTGATTCACTGCACGTTTATAACCAAATGCTGTCAACATGAACAACCTCACTTATCATAATTTGCTTCCATGTGTTAATTTTTAAATAAAATTTAGAGTTGTTTTAAACAGTGAAACTGAATTTGTTTCTTTCAAAATCACTGATTTCCGAATTGAAAACTGCCATCACAACAAGTACAAATATGTGTATTCATAAATGTCTTTATATAGAAAGAAATCAGTGTTCAGACTTTTGTACATAAATACTATATATTAATTCTGTATGAGCAAGACCAACACTGCTTAAGCTTGAATCAAATTTTGTAATTTTAAACAATTCTTAACACATTCTGTTTAGAAATCTTATACTAATAAGTTTACCTTATTTTGGCTTTCATTATTCCATAATTTTTGGTAATAAAAATAATATTTCAATTTTTGGTTTATGGAGGGAAGAAAAGGAGCAAGTGAAACACGTGACTGCATAGTACCAGCAAAACAATAAATGATGACATGTATAAAGTAATTTATGCAATCCTGAATAATGTTACTGTAGACCAACTTGTTTGATTGCAGTTCGACCTGCAAGTGGTGATACTTAAAACCACCAGACAACAAATTAACTAGTTTCCTTAACAGTTCTACACCTCAAATATGTTGTGCACAGCCCATTCTGTAAAGTATATTCAGTTTTAGCTACTCTTACAGCTAACTCCAAAATGTAATATACATTACATATACCTCAGACAAAAGACAGTGTCAAACACAATCATGATATAAATGCTGCCACAAATCTTTAGAGAATCTTAAAGTTTCCTGTTACTCATTTTGGCACTGATTTTTTTTAGAATAAATGGGAGAACTTAAATCTGTACAGTGTAAGCCACTATTCCTAAAATTGGCTCTGAATAGTAAGCCTTCCACAAAATATAGAATACTGCCATGGAAACATTGTCCAGATAAAAATCACAGAAGACATTTCATTGGTCAAGTCTGTCTTCTGGTACACACATGTGTATTGACTGTAAGGCCTGTTAGATAAAATGCAGTCTGTATCAAGCAATGGGCAATGTTAAGCAACACTGAAAATGGCAGTTTTCAAATTCAAATCCTACTTTAGCAAAATCGATAAGCCATCTGTTGAGTGTGTGACAGCCAGACTCTGCTTCTTGGCTGGTTCATACATAATGGAGACTGGACTTGATATTAGGTTCATGTGTGTAAAAACATCAGTCAATTTGTCACTCATCCAATCTCTGAAACATCTGAGGTTCAGTCTGTATTAACTCAAATGACTGACCATTAAGACTTTACTGTTTTTAGTACTTCGTTGTAAATGAACCACAACCTTCTGACAAGTGAGGTTCTTCAGTGTAAGTATACAATTACGGACTCTACCTTCCAAATGGAAACTTACACACAGGAGACAACAAATGGATATTAAAAATTGATCCATTAAATGGTTATAAAAACATCAACATTAGTTCTGAGTTTTAAGCTATTGAATAGAAACTAACTGGCAAAGGCAGTGTACCACAAGGCATCCCAGAAGAAATCTTTGTAGCAACTAATCTGTCCTGGTGAACCCGTCTTCTAAGTACCTATTTTAAACTTCTATAAGTTTCAGACTGCTGTTTGTTGGACTCATCAGAAACACTGTTGTTATATCTAATATATCAGTTTGGTAACACAACATGATCTTAATTTTCTCACACAATACAGCCATTTACAAAGTGCATTTCTTTTTCTAGAAAGAAAGGTGCTAAGATCTGACACAGAAAATTATTTTGATATCTTTGAATTGTATGTAACTACTTTCAGTAGGCAAAATCAAAAAGGCAACCAAAAACCAAAAAAACAAAACAAAAAAAGCTTAACACCATACTGAATCTGTGATACTACTTGACAACACAACTGTTCTTCAAACTTTTGAACTGAGAAGCAGATGACTGTACTGGAAACCTTCTAATTCAACACATAAAAACTTTGGTACAAAGATTTCTTTTCCATCATTCCTCAACCAACATTCAATATGAATTATGACATAAACTTTATCATGAATAAATATTATATTATCACAAAATTGTTCAGTTCTTGTAATGTTTCTTTGGTATAGTTCGGTACATCCAGAGAGCAACCAATTCTAATCTCAACTCATTGGTAAACAGTTTACACTGGCCAATGCGAGTTGAGGAGCCTTTCAAAATTGTGCCAAAAATTGCTGCATTTCACTGCACAATACATATAATCATGTAAATTATAAATCCTTAGTTTTTATTGTGAAATTACGGAAAAAATACATTTCATTATTTCCATTTTTGTAATGTATTGAAGTACTTCATGTAAGAACAAACCGTATCACCTCAGGTGACAGTAAGATCCATTTTCAAAATGTGGCAGCACAATGGCTGACAAGAATAGTGCAAACATGCCATAACAGCAATGTTCTATTCTAAATGCTGGACAGACCACATTTATGTCACCACAAGGCATCAGAATAATCAGACAAATCTGCTTTAAAAATACTGTGTCCTGTATGCTCCCTGGATGCAATACACATCACAAAATACATCATATCAACGTATAGTCACTACAGAACTATATATCACACTATCTATTATTTCTACCACATGAATCATAGTCACTGGTGCCACTGAATCATAATTCTTGTATCACACAGGCACGGAGATCCACTGACTTGGTGCCCTGTCAGTTTGCCCTAGAAGCCTGAATCGTTTGTACATACAGCAGTTTCCTAAATACTGCACTACTAGGGCTTGTGCAGCAGCAAGCAATTACTAAAATGTCAAAATTGGTCCTTCACGGTGATCCAAAATATCTGAAATATAGAATTACAGTTAGCAGCTAGACATGAGAGGGTTATATAAATACCTACACAAATAATGAATGTATCAAAACAAAAATTCTCAACAATGGTGTTCTAAAACTTCTCCTGTGAAGAAATATTCATGAGGAAAAGATTGTCTTGTGGACAAAAGAGTTTTAATTTCAGATGTTAAATACTTGTACATACTGGAAAGGCAGATGTTTGAGAATGAAAGTACGAAATAAAAATACCTTTAGCAATACTCCACCAGGGCAGTGTTATGTATGTCAGGAAAGCATTTAGTGGCACTGACTGTGCACGCCGTGTCTCCTTCCAGAAGTGGAATGTCTGTGTGAATCCACGCATTGTCCACAGTGGGTTGTAAGCACCGTCATCCAGTTCTGCAAACAAACAACATAAATCATAACCTGGAGCACACCCCACAAACTAACAGAATGCGGACAGTTTTCCAGCTGAGATTTGAACCAGATACAAGTCGCATGTACAGCCACTGTACAACACTGATTTCTGATATAACCATTTGTTTATATTTAGTCCAAGAAAGAAATGACTTTATTAAAATGATTCATGGTGTGGTGCTTAGACACAGTGACAACTTTCTTTGTACACAGCACGTATTTACGGAGATATAAATGGCTATTTTAGTCCACATCTGTAGTGGATACCCTTGTTACAGAACAGATGACAGGGTGCTGAAGTAAGCTTACATAACTAAACATGACATAGAAAGCCAATGCACAGCCATGCAAAGGTAGGAAACAACAAACATACCATGACTCCCTGTAACAGATTTTTGTGGTAAGTCACACCAGTAATTTACAATTGTTCCATCAGACGTTATTCTATACGGTGGGGTCACAGATCGACCCCAAGCTTTTGTGTGATTGTTCACTGAATCTTTCCACTTCTTAGGCAGAGACCCTGTACGAGTGAAACTTCTCGTTTCTCTCAGACACACACAGGCCACATTGCTTGGTTCATCTGTGAATACTTCCTCACATGACTGCAGCATCACATCACAATCACCATCCTGAATGTCACCAACACTGTTAGCTGTGGTAATGCTGCAGTCTGTCTCCCTTTCTTCACCAGAAGAGAACTCCACACACACTTTCTGCCCACCAACAGCATCTTCATTAGAAGTGATGTTGTTATTGATGCATGATGGACAATGTGTCACCCTCCCATCAGCGGTGAGACTGGCAGCAGGATAGCTTTGCATCATGCCCATGCTGGGTGCCAACAAACTGTCTGTGCAGCGGTGGGGCGGGTCACATTGACAGCAGGAAGTAGTACAAGAAGTAGTAGTAGAAGAGTGCAGGCAAAACTCGAGCTCTACGGACAAAAAAAGAAGCAAAAACAGAAAATGAAAGAACAAAACAAAATAAAAACATCAATGATCTACTGTACTGTATAGGATACTGTGATAGCATAACCAGGAAGTTTCATACTTACAAGCCACCGAAGTATGCAACTTTCTGTCGTATGTATAAATTTAAGGAACATCTAGAAAGTTGGAACAATTTCCAGTCTAAAGGTCAAACACATAAACAGAGAAAACTATTAACCTTTGTATATATATAATATACTTAAGTAGATTCCATTTCTGTGTTTCTCTATACTGTTACCCTGGATGGTACCTAAGCTATCATGTATCTTTAAATCTTTCATAACAAATTTTAATGTTGGCATAAATGCCATTTTTATAAGGAGAGATAAGATTACTGTACCATCATGACCACGTACATGTTATGCATACTAAACCTGGTGTGGTAACAAATATTTGAAAACCATGCAACTTTTGTTTAGGTTGTACACCACAGATTTTGCCACACACATAAAATCTAAGCATGGCAGTTGAGAAGGAAGACTTTATACATGACGTTCTTCAGTCAAATTCGTCTTTCTGCTGAACATCATGTGATCTGCAGTGCAACCTTCCAACATGTACCAGTATATATAACATAAAGAAATGTGAAAGGTGTCATATGAAGACTGAGATCAAAGATTACAGAAACTGTCTGTAACTGATAACTGGAATTTCACATTGTAAAAATAATTGACTTACAGAAAGTAATACAAAGTTCAATAAATACATTCAAAAATTAAAACTAATATAAGGCACTTTTAGAGACCAGTTCACATTGTATATGGCCAAACACGTTATTTAAATAAAAGTTTTCATTTTTATGAATATACTAAATCATGCACAGAAGTTTCAGAATGAGGAATCTGGTGGAAAATGTGTGTGAATTATGCAATAAAATACAGTATTGAACACCAGCAGTTTAGCAAGTGTATCAGAAAGTTAACAGTTTACTACAGGTAAGCTTTTACTTCCTAATGAACAACAACTTAAAACATGTTCTCTACACTCATTGACAGGAAAGAAACATATTTAATGAAATCAGTTGTATAGGGATCATATTCAAATGCAACTGCATCCAATTAAAAGTTTTCACTGCCTGCTTACTCAATTATACAACACAAATATGAATCATGACTGTCTTCTGGGATGTTGAACAATGTAATTTTGTACATGTTGACCAATAAATCAGATGAGCTTACTGCCTCTACCGTAAAGGGTCAGTCAATATCTACTAGACTACTCAGTTCAACAAGCCAGAAGACAGCCATCTTCTTATTAAACTATCTTTTGAAGCACAGTTTCAACCAACATAAACACAAGCTTTCACATCTGTATTTAAAGAAATAATATATTCTTGGAAAATACAATAGACCAACTGCAAACCACAACTGGATTCTCTTTCTTTATAGCAAAGTTATTCTGTTTCATACAAAATTAATAATAACAAAAACAACAACAGCAACAATGAATAACTCATGTCCTATCCTTCATTTATAAGGCTGAAACACCTCTCCTTATCAAACTAAATACTGTCATTCCCCTCTCCAGATAAACAGGGTGATTTGTAAGGATGGAAACTTTCAAAAAATTAGTACATCCAGACTAGGTTTATTGCATAAAGCTCCTATAATTGGATTACTACTACTGGCAAAACTGACAAAAATTATTTTTTAATTTTCAGTCAATAGCTGAAATTATTATGCATTCCATCTAAAACTTACATGAACGTCTCACTTCCCCCATGCATGCTACATATCATGCACTATTAGTATGATCTGCCTCAAGTTCAATCCTAACTTCAATTTAACTGAGTAATTTCTTGGGCACAGTTTCAACAAATGACTGTAATGCTTATATACTTATCCATAGAATGCACAACTGCCTACTAAATTACAAATTATCTGTGACAAGGGCATTTTAAAGAAGTTAAATTATTTTAACAAGCATAATTTGTGAGAATCTATAGTGAGGATTCAACAATTATTTACTACATTTTAGACTCTCATGGCATGAAGTATGAAATGGCTGTCTTCTGGGTTGCTGCATCATGTAATCTTGCAGGTGGTTACTTTTATGGACAGTGAACAGAAACATGAAATGTGTCCCATTATAATAGTTTACATAAGTATTAGATACACAAAAGATTAAGAAAATTATTGCAAGAAACAATAAACCATGAAGATAAGTGATGACACCAGTTATGAAAATGTGTGTTGAGAAAAATGTGAACACAGCAATAAACTTTCATGTCCACTGGCCAACTGAGCAACTACAAAGTTTGGAAGAATAACCCTGTACCATTCAGTCAGCTACATAACAGAAAATCTTATAGGTGCGACAAGAGAAGACAGAAATTACTCCGGACAAAGTAAGAGACTGTACTAAGAAAGTACATACTATTGTATGGGATTAGTGTACACACAAATAACAATTATAGAGATTATACATAAATATGCTAGGCAGTACAAAACCCATTCTAGAATCCTAATTTAAATCCCATATGAGGCAACCAAACTCTCATTTTTAAGGTTTTCTATCCTCTACCTAAGAGGCATGCCCCTTAAAATTGGGCATGGTATTTATATATCAGATATCAACAATTCCTAATCAACTATCAACTTCACTCCCATAATCAAACTATTTTTCATTTCAACACAAAACAGTCACAAATCTATGCAAGGATTCATATTCATCACAGCAAAGTTATTTTCATTTATGAAAATTTTAAAATATCTGCCACCAACTCAAGGAATCAATTCCAACACAATTTTTTAAATATAAAGCAAGAGCAATTAATTAGATGTGAAGTTTCCATGACATGGCAGTGAAACTGTGCTACCAAAAGTGACACATTCCTTCAAAACATTGGTAAATACCTACAAGACTATATAGCAGCATAATTCTGAAGACTGTAATTCATAATAAAGATTCTCTGAATCACTTCAGGATATGTGACATGTAAACTTCCATTCTGATTGCCCTTGAAAGAATCAGAAAGAACAGTGTACAGTCCTTGTCAAAAAAGCATTATTTCTCACCTGATTCCTTTTCTCCAGTTACTGAAAACTCTACTAAACACAAGTGCAAAGCAGTAAATAGGAACTGTCATAACACAGTAAGCAACATGCAGAGACAAAAGACAAGCAAACAGCACCATGAACGACATGAGAAGATCAAATCTACCTTGAAGCTCAGAAAATAATCCAGTATTTATACAGCAACACATTCTGTAATAATCAAAAATACTATTTCCTTTACATCTGCATTCAAATTAAGATTTAGGAATATCACAAAGACATCTACTGGTCTGATACAATAGCTAAAGTATTAGACATCATAACGATGTGAAGAGTAAGGAGACAGCTTACTATGTACATGCGAGTCACATACAAATATTTCACTAAAAACTAAACCCCCATTTTTAAGGAGGATCCTCTCAAAAACAAACATTTCAACCTACTTCTGAAGTCATACTTCATCAACTACTGCATAACTTATGCACCCTCATTTCTTGTTTACTATTCAATCCACTGCAAACTGTTTCTTTTAATTTGATCCACTCATTTTACTTGCAAAACTGTATGCTAAATGCAATACAAATCTCATGATCAGCAACACAAGAAATAAAGGTCTGTTTCTTACCATCTCTCACATCGCCTGCCTCTATCTCTGTTAATCCATTAGCCATGGAGTCTAGACCTTCATTCTCTGAACGAGACTTGGCTCCTGATGTTTCATAAGGTTTTGTTTTCCATCCACCTCGCACAAAGTTGTTCAAGTTTGCGCTAGGATCACTCAGCCGCCTCTGTGTCAATAGGAGGACATCACATTACAGCACCAACAAATGCACAACATTTCAAAACTACACTACGTAAAATGTAAGGTTTCGGAACAAAGTTCTGAGGAGAATATTTGGCCTGAAGAAACAGAAAATAACAGGAGAATGGAGAAAATTATATAATAATGAGTTTCATAATTTGTATCTTCAGCTAATATTTCTTGGACAATTAAAACCAAGAAGGATGAGAAGAGTTCCAAAAAACAAAAAGCTTCTTAATAATCTATAAGCTTTTCAAGACGTCTACAACATATGCTGCACATAATACTAAAAGGCTGACAGATGTGAGATCTGTATGTGGCCTCTTACCTTCATATGTCATTATTAAAATATTGAGCACATTTTTCATTTCCCCCAGGCATACCACATCTCCCATTTTATCCTCTCCGATTCAATCACTCTACCAATATTAGGTGAAGACTACAAATTATGAAGTTCCTCATTATGTATTTCTCCATCATCCAGTTACTTCCTCTTTTTCAGGTCCAAATATTCTCCTCAGCATTTTGTTTTCAAACGCAATTAATTTAGTTTTTTTCTTAAAGTAACAGACCAAAGTTCACACCATCGCAAAACATTCCTTACTAACACAGCTCCCAACCCTCTGTAAAGCTAACTGTACTGTACCTGATGTCTATAAACATAGAAGTCCTCTGGGTCTTCATCCCAGTCCGAGTCCCACATGTCTGTTGCACACAGCCCAGGTTCAGAAGTTGGGGTTTCTGCTCCAGAACCTACACAGAAAATTTTTACCACATCAGCATCTTGCAATGTTTAGATGACAAACACTATGATAGCAGAACCCAAGGTTCTGCTATGCTAATATCAAAGCCATTCCAATGAAAGTTCCTAATTTCATTTCTTGTTCCTACAAATCCTTTCACTTTAATTCATAGGGTAAAATTATAAAGGCTGAGTCAAGTCTACTCAGCCACAAAAAGGGAGAACACCGAGTATAATTCATTATACTCCCGTACTGAATGACCAATAAAATAATTTTCCAACCACGACTTTGAAACAAATTACACATTTTTAAATTGGGACACATATGCAGGTACCTTTAGGTTTTGTTACAGCCATTTCTGCATGGCCCTTTCCTTGAGGTCCTTTCATGCGAACAAACTCTACCCGCTGGGTTGTAGCACCAGAAAACAGCCCAAATGTCATCCGCTGGGCCATCTTGCTACTCAGACTTGACTGTAAGGCACAGGTATTGAAAAAATAAGGCTGTGGTAACAGTTCAATACTGAAAATTTCTGGATCTTCAAATCTCTTAAAAACAACTTCCATCAATTTTAATAATTCAAATATAATTATAAAAAATATTTTGGAAAAAGAAAAAGTTGTGACAAGAGCTTGTGCATAATTTCCCTCAAATACTTCAATCTACATGGAATAGTAGTTTTCACACTCAACAGCAAAAGTTCTGGTAATCCCAAGTTTGTGATGAGGTAAACATGGCCATTGTTACTGGAATAAACTGTGAATATAACCAATCATTATATGCTTCTATACATACTTCCTTCTGTGGGTTTACTGCACACATCTTGCTCCAAACATGTACTGGACAAGGATGTGCACGAGTGTTAATGATGGAGACAAAGTCCATTAACACTATATCACTTATCACACTCTGATACATAGGACTGGATTTTCAGGGTAACTAAGTAGACATGTGAAATTTTGGCAAAAATAATGTGTATTTTTTACCAGTGACTAAACATAAAATACTTCCATCCTTGTTCCTCACTTTTGGTGTTGGTGCCCAAATCTACAGAAAATATAATAAAACTATACATAAAAAGTATCATATTTATATACATAATACTTATTCCCAAGTGCTCTTTTTCTAATGTACAAACAAATTTTGTACCTGTAATCCTTAACAACATACCCTGGCATCATACACTTTCTTTAGTGCATCATAGCGAATGGAGCCTAGAAATATCACGCCCTGAACTGCTCCATCTCTGTCAGAAGCCACTAGTTCCACACACACCATTTCACCATCTCGAACCAAGATATCACAGAACACCTGTTAAACACAAACACTCCCTTTAATCACACGCAACATAACAAACTCCATGGAGCAGGATCATCACTGAAAAGTAGATAGTCACTCCGCTGCTCAAGAAATGTCCATGTTCATAAAAGCCTGCCACTGATACCTGTCCTGAGACAGCTAAATATAATTCTTCAAAACCATATTTTTCTAAGAGCCATTATATCATAATCTATCTGCAGTTAAGTCTCCCAAGTGGTATCTCCCTTGTGGTTCTTTGACCACAATTTCATATGCATTTCTGGTTCTCTTCCCCCATTCTCCCATGCTTTACACGTCACATTGTTCTTGATTTACTCATCCTAACAATATTAGGCAATGAATAAAAATGGTTGAGCTACTCACTGTAATTTTTTTTCCCCAGGTTTAAATATCTTCTGCAGCAACCTTCTCGTCTATCAACATTCATTCATAAACAAATATTACAGTAAGGTGAATATGGGCAGAGTCTTTAGGGTGTCACACCATGCTTTTTTAATAAAAAAGGACAATGTTTCAAAGGACCTGCTAGCTGAATCACAAAGAAGAAGGCAGTACATCCTTTGAAACAATGAAATATTACTATTTTGATGCAGTGCACACCCAAGACAGCAACAAGCTTCTAGTTTATGTTCTACAAATTCAAATAATTTAATAAAATTTCACAAAGGGCAAATTGCTGCAATACAGATTCTAAGCCACTGTAATCTACTGACTACAAAAGCATTTTATGTTAACACATTTCACATTCAAAACTACATATTTCCTCTTTTATGGAGAATGATAAACCATTGTAAATTACCACACGTTTTGAACATCAAATAGGCAAAACTGCAATGTAACACTGCAATATCAGTTTCATTCAAGGTCTGGAGGAAGGGGGATGAAACACAAAAAATAATTTGTCATACCTCATCAAAATTGTCCACCATGAAGCAGATATGAGGGTATGTCATCTCTTCTACTTCTCCTTTAGTATCCATTCTTCTGCGGCTTGGAGATGCATATACTTTCTGGAATAACCAGTGCTATCAAATTAGATAATTAGAAGAGAAACCATGTGTCCACAGCTGCAGTCTCCTTTCTGCTCAAAGCAACAGTTTGGCAATAACCAGAATGAATCGTATGAGACATCATATGTCAGAATTTATCATAACATTAAACACAAGTACACTATGCTTATAGCATCTTGATGTGTTCCCAAGTTAAATTTCTTGTATTGTATATTGTGTTCATTGTACCTTTATCAAATCTGAGTGAATGAAATGCATACAACTGACTTGCTTGCTTACTTTGGTATATTTCATACACAGAAATAGCTGCTTACCTGTGAGTGTCTTTTCAGGACTTGGAGTTCTTTAGGACTTGTTCGAGTGCATATAGCAAGAGTTAAAGTGTAGTCAAACTGATGAATAATAAGGTTCAAGTAAACAGTTTCTTCCCAGTCAATATCTGGATCCCCTATTGGAAGTTTGCGACTGTCCTTGCGAAACACGTCTACTTCAGTCTGCATGAAGTAAATAAAATAAATGCATAATGAGGAAATCACTTCTATCTAGCCATCTGTCCACATTTCTTCTCCAAAATAAGAGAATGGGTTTTTATGAAATGTGGTACTGGATGTTTACACTGAAAGTCAGCAAAAATATTTAATTTTTGTTTGTATCCATCACACACAACCCCTACTTTACATAAAGTTCAAACTGAACTAATTATATAGACACTTCATATTATACTCAGGACTGCAAGTGCTAAAATCTCAGCTATAACAGAAAATTACAAGAGACTGTTAGACTTTATCCTTTATAAGAGATATAATTTTTAAGCATGATAACCAAACCTTAAAGCCTAGTGATCAGCACTCCAGGTTCATATTTGGGAAGACTTTGCTTCAAATCTCAGTTCACAGCCTATACTGACAAAAGATTTTTTCATATTTTTTCTGTCCCTCAGACAAATGCTGGAATAGTACCTTAAATTAAGCCACGACTGCTTCCTTCCACATCATTTCCATTCCATTATTCATTAATAATTCAATACTATACTGTCTGAGCTAATGACAGTGTCATTAAATAAACACAAGCAAGATATTCTGAAAGCTAATTGCAATTCTGTCTTCTGGTCAAAGTTTTTTCTATTTCTCCTAACAGTGACCAACTAAGCGTTGAAATTGATATGCATCATGTTGTCTTTAAGGTAGAATCTGAATTTTTAAAATTTATCTAGATATGGTTTGAGCTTAATTTAATGAATAAACCCCTACAGAAAAGTGCAATAATGAAACAAGTCATGTGAAAAGAAACTGCATTTTTACATAAATAATCATTACATTCTGAGTGTGTATGTGTGCACGCGTGCGCATGTGACTAAACTTTATTAAATAATTTATTCCGTAGATGGAGCAATAAGTACTTCATAATACTCATACACAAGCCCTTGCATCATCATGTCAAAATAACAAGGCTGCATTTGATGAGATATTTAAATTCTTCAACACTTCCTCAGATGCTCTTCAGTGAATAGGAAAATTATGAATGATAAATTGGAAAGAAAAGTTATGCCCTATTTTACAGCATCAAAACAACTTCGGCCTTGAGCACTGAAGAAAACCACAGAATATGTTAATTATGATAGTTGAGAATTACGCAGAAATCAATAATACAAGTTAGAAATGTTACTGTGACACCACTCTGCTCTGTAAAATAAAACTGAAATATACCTCAAATTTAGGGAGGTAACGAGATGAACCTTTGACATGCCGCTTCCGGACAAAAAACAGTAAATCATCACAATCAATACAATGTTCTGTTTGAAAGAGAAAATGTCTGACAAACAAATCAGTCCAATATGTCGTTCCTTGAAGCATCACAAAGCCAGAATCTGAAACAAGTCATATCATTTTAACATTACATTTCAGCAAAAAGAAATTGAAAAAAAACCTTATACATAAATAGCAGGCCACCATGATTCTACTTCACTGACCAACTTTAAAAAAATGGACAAAAATGTATACAAAAGTTCCAAAGGACCTCTTTTTGCTACAAACTGCTTAACATTATCTCCTTAAATATGTATATCAGAATAGCAGTTACCAATAACAGCAGCCATCTATTTCCTATCATTAATCTTTTCCTACATACATGCAGACTAATTCAAACATATCAGTTGAAATGCATTAATTATTTATATTGGTTATTTATTAACTTTCTACAACAGATTAAACTTTCTTCTTAAGTCTCTATGGCAAAAAAGTCAATACAATATGATAGGCAACTTAGCCACTGATGGAGTACAGAATGAATAGTTCGAAGGACCACTATCAGATTACTCCACCCACGATCATGTTAACCGTCTTTGGAGAGATACGATATCAAACACTTCTTAATGAATACTTACCATCTTTTAACATTTGACGCATTTCCTTAGTCCTCTGGAAGTTTATTTCCTCTAATAACTGTTCCAACATTGTCGGTGCTTTCAACAGAGATGCTGCACTAGAAAAAGCCATTCTCACACACCTATGTGATGGGCAATGAATCTAATTTTTACGGGTATATGGACACGATATATGGAAGTATATTCGTATAAAACGGAACACAAATTTACACGCTTAGTTCTAGAAGCTTATAATATGGACGAGTTAAGTACCACACACATTCTTTTTAACAACAAATTCATTCCAACACCTCACCAACAACTTCCATGTTGACGTTCACCACGGAGTATGAATCACTAACATTGCTACCAATGTCCTAGTTTGCCTAAAATCGATTAACTTTAACCCCTGTTCCTGTTGGTGTTCCTGATTACAATAAATGACTGATTTCGAAATCATGGCGGTCATTTTCAAATCAACATTTCCACTTTTCTCTAGAAATCTGTACTGTCAACAAATAATTATACATATCTCTTCACGTATGTTCAAAAACAACCACATAGCATTTTTTTTTTAAAATGAGCGGCATTTTTAAACTACACATCCAGTTATGAGTATCCAGGAGGTATGGATGTTTTAAAACACTCTTTTGATTAATATTTTTCTTAAACATACAAAGTCGATCCAGTCCTAAATATCGTTAATGAGACATTCGATTACGCGCAGCACTATCGGTAAAAACAATCGAATGCTGGTAGTTCATTGAAAATTTACCAGCGTGCAGAACAAAATTATCTGTGTGAATGGCACATGGTACAAACTTATGTGCTGTGTAATTGATCTTGGTATCTATTTCTCATGCCTCATCCCTTATCCTAATACCCACTTTTTCCAAACTGTGGCAACAGTTCACTTGGTGTAGCAGCAGACCATATGACAATTACAGTCTAAGTTTTGGATAATTTAAGTAATTTTACTTTATTTAACTTTGGTTCATTTAAATGATACAGTTTAAGAAAGGGTTCAGTTCTGAACAAAATATTATAATCAATAAAAAGTTTCTTTTGACACTGTATGTTTTCTTTACAATTGCCTATTTTTTTGATATATCAACAATACATTACATTTCTGTTTTTTTAATATTATAAATTACTCAGGCTGCAACATCAAAGAAACGATCTATCAGTGCTGACACTTGTGCTGGGGCATACTTGATATACTTCTCTGGGTTCTTCGTAAAAGGAACAGTGCTATACCTGCAATTACATATCACATCCTTATTAAGAGTATTATATTATTTATCTATCTTGTCAGAGATTGCACTTTTATTAATTTCTTCAATGACACTTCACCATCTGAGGTGTTTATGTAGAAGATGTGACTGTGATCTATAAAAGGAACAACTTCAGCATCTGCTTGGTGCAATTGAAGAGAACCACTGCCTGTGAACAGAGTGAGATAATGAAGCAAGTCGGTGTAGAGCAAAGCTCTAGGCTTCTGTTTAGAAGTATACAGTTCAAATGGCAATCAGGTTGCCTGCTGTTACGACTGAAATTTCATATGGTTTTCCTCTCTTCATATAGGTGAATACCAGGATAGCATTTAAAACAGGCTATAGGGGTCAGACTGATGACACTACAGTATTCTCAAGTGTTTATGAAAAGCAGTAAGATCCACTGCAAGCACTTTGTAGATAAATGAAGCTGTTCCCACAAGAAACAGGAATAATGACTGTACATGCACTTGTCCTTTTGTCCTTCTCCATCTAAAGGATTCACCCAAATCTCTCCTCTCACGAGACAAAAATAATGTAAACAGTTTTGCTTACTTTTCATAGAAAGCATGATACTTGGGCAGAATGTACTCCTTATTGTCTCTCTTCAAACTTTCTCTTAGCTCGACGTCTGGGATTGAGTAGCTGCGTTGTACCCTAGCAATTTCTTCCATTTCCTTGTTAAAACCCTGGAAAATAATCTCAACAGCTCAGCAGTATGTTCAAATACATCATAAATATTACTGAAACATCTGAGTGCTTGGAAAATGTCCGCTTTTAAGACTAAAAAGGAGATGAGAGGATAACATTAGAGAGATACGTTATAAGGAAGGGAGATGGACAGAACTCACTCAGGTTTCTGTCCAATGGAGGTCTTTCATATTAGTGATGTTGAACCACAGCATCAATTATTAATGGAGGTTTGAAAACTGAAAGACTGCAGAGCAGAAGCTACAGAAAATTTGAGCTTTTATGCAGAGAGAATTGTAGGCTGTAATGAACTACATACAGGCTGAAGAGTTAACTTAAAAGTACTAAATGGTTAAATTTAAAAATTACATATGTTATTATAATGCCATTTTATTTTTAAGTGACTAAAAGCACATTTTTGTGTGCAATTACATGCAGGAGGTTGGGAAAGACTGATCCAGTTCAACAGGTCACATTCTTAAGTCAAGACTTACAGCAAACCTCTCCTTAATCAAGTGTCTGTCTTTGTCCCGCAGTTTTCCTGCATGCGCCATAGTTATAGGTGCATCCTCAGCCCCACAGATGTGGCTCAGAACTCGACTCCAACTGCAACATGTAAGCCTACTTTACACAATACAGTCTAAATATTTTTAACTGAGTTGTTAGTGGGATCTTACTTGGACAATGTATCACTCTGTCCTCCTTGAACAACTCTGTTAAACTCATGTACTTTGTTTTTTAGTTCATATAACAACAATTTCTCAACTGCATATGTTTCATATGTTGTTATTTTGAGGTGTGTTAGGCATGAAGCCTGGATCATTCCACCCACCTTTGTGAATACATCCTCTTGTGCTCTCTTATCATGTCATGGTAACTCTCTTCACAGTCAGGCTCTGAAAGCTGAACCAAGTCAAGTAGTCCTGCACGTTGCAGGGCTTTTAGCACATAATGATTGTTGTTGAGACGGAACACAGCTCGCAGATAGATGTCACTATACAGGTCACTCTTACCAACAAGTGTCAGGTTTAACTGTACCAAGACCTTCTCTGTAACAGACAGCAAATTTAAAGAAAACATTATAAAACACAGAAAATATGAACAAGATTTTCCAGATAATTGCATGTTGTCTTAATTTAACCCTTTTGGATACTAATTTTTCACTGCTGAACAACTCTTGGTATATAATTTTGTTTAAACAGACTTGGCTTAACATTTCAATTTTATATCTATAAAATTATTATGTTACAAACCTAACATTTTTAGGATTATTGAATACTGTTGTCCATTATCTGCATCCCTGCTAGTGGTCTCTGGCAGAAGAATTTTTCTTAATGACTACGAAGATTATGCAGAAGTAGGGTAACAGCTGTGCACAAATTTACTCAAAGTGTAAGTTTCTTTGTGTAAATCTGTGCACAGCTCTACTTTCTTATACTTATTACTTTTCAACCTAACAGAGCAAAATACTTTTACAAAATATTACTAGGGAGCTAAAGTTTCAGTTTTCAATACATAACACCTGCTACCATCTAATAGGATACACCTAAACTACTTTGTTAAAAATTACTCTAAAATCACTGGTTGTTAATAATTTGGTGGACACAGGCAGCTAGAAAATTACCAGCTGTTAAGTCAATTATATAAATACACATTACAGTCTGCAATGCTTTTGAAGCATTGCAGACTGTGAACAGCAGGCACAGTTAGACAAACACCAAGTTTTGTTCAGTTAATGACATGCAAGGCTCCAACTCACTAATATATATCCCCACCAGAGCCTTGTTCTTGTCCACTTTGCCATGTCCTGGTATTAGAGTCAGTGCATTACTGTACACAGAGTCCTGTGCTAGCACACCCCCTATGGTGTCCACATAATCAAGCAATTGCTCCAAGAACACCAGAACATTGCTTGTCAATTCATGGACTGTCCCATCTTTAGGCAGCTGCGTGCTTGGATCTGAGCGGACACTCTCTATGAAATCTTCTAATGCCTTTGCTCCCTGTTAGAAACATTAATGTCAAAGCAATGTTAAAGGTATTACTTATATTGTCCTACAGTATTACCTCTGCCCATGTATTCCAGTTTTATCTTTTCCCATCATAAAGAAGTATGTAATTCTCTGCTAACAGAGACAAAAGGTCTCTGAAACTATGAACCTCTGCTCCAAACTAACATGGCTGATCACCCACGAGAACACAACCCTTTGTTCTTTGCTCTCTTTGTCACTGATTTTTTCAGAATTTTGCTTCATTTGTGTCCATCCATTGACCTGTCTCGAGAGTCAACTAAGCATCAAGCTGCTCATTTAGCCAAGAAATTCTCTGCTTTCTCTTATCTTCAGGTTTTCTACAAAAGACTTTTTAAGAATTTCTCATCTCTCACATGCGTACCATGTACCTCACCTAATATATAGCCATCATATTGAGAAGTATTAATAACAAAGTGCTGTTTGTATACTTACTGTGCCATGCAAAGTGTTGAGAATTGAGGCAAACTTTGAGCGAACATTATAATCACAGCCTTCCACAGTCCGTTCAAATTCAGGACGCATTGTGAGAAGGTGTTTCAATATAGGAAACACTACCAGCACTGCTGCAAAATCATGGCGGTTGATACAGCGCTTGGCCCGAGATGCTATATTCTGAAAGAACATTCATTATATTTAAACAAAGGCCTCTGAATCTGTCTTTGAGAAACTACAAACTTTCAGTAACAGACGGAGGCTTCATGCCATGGCCACTTCATTCCATTTTATACATCCCAGGAGGCATGCATGTGGAGGTATGGTATCTAAAGAGAGAAAAGAATCACACATACCAGGTAGTTCTCCATCTCTTGCTCATCCACTATGTCTTCTCGTGATTCTAGTATAACACGCCATATCACAACATTTAAATGTATCAAAGGAAGAGAGGTTCACGAACTGACCCACTTGTGAAACCGTTCAGACACCACTAATACAAATTAACACAGATGAAAATAATTTATGAACACAAAGATTACAAGCACTTCTTGTATTTGTTTCTTTCTTAATTTCATCAATAGTACCTCTCCATCTTGAACTACCATATCCATGGCATCTCGGATGATGATCTCGAACACTTGATGCTGGTGCTGCAGAGGCACAATGCCAACCATAAGTGAGCGCTCACTCTGCATCAGTCGCTGCAAGGCCATCACACATACCAGGTAGTTCTCCATCTCTTGCTCATCCACTATGTCTTCTCGTGATTCTAGTATAACACGCCATATCACAACATTTAAATGTATCAAAGGAAGAGAGGTTCACGAACTGACCCACTTGTGAAACCGTTCAGACACCACTAATACAAATTAACACTCGTAATCACAGTTACTTGTTTAAAATTAATACAAGCACCAGTCATCATAATGACGTTTGTTAAACTGTACTGAAATATGGAAGTTTCTTGTTTCTTATGACTACATCATGAAACTATGTGACACCACAGATATTTTACATTTTTATAGCCATAGCACCACACACTAAACAAATGCTAAGAGTCAGAAGCACTATAATGAAAGAAACAGATATGGTAATCTAGCAACTAGACCACAAAGAAAATAAGAAAACTGGAGAACACATTGATTTTACATAGAAAATTAAATTAACACACTCTTGTCATCTCACCTAAATGCAATGCAGAACGTCTATTTCCAATTGTAAAACCTGTGGAATGTTCAAGAGTTTGTGTAGCAATCTGTAACATCTTGTTGGCTTTCTTCTCAAACCTAAACATAACATCACAAAATTCTTACTAGAGCAAAGTACATACTCCAAGAAAGAAAGAAGAAAAGAAGTTTTACCAATCTCTTTTACATATCTGAACTACTGTAATGCTTATAATTAGGATCTTTACTTAGTCAAATGCAACTATATATATGACACACCACATCTCTACAGCATGTGACATCAATTTACTATTCATCTCCATACACATATAATACACCAGCTACTTATAATTTTCTGGGTATGCTAATAAGAGAAGGCACATCACAAGAGCAGACACCAATGCAAAATAGTGAATATAGTACTAATAAACTGTCTATTCAGTCTTCTTATTTGTAGGCAGTGGATTTTAATACAAATGAACACAAACTGTAGTTACTGCAATTTGCATTTAACGTAGTAAAACATCTTTCAAGTAATTAAATGGAGGTGACTGAGATGGGCAAAAAATGTGTTTAGTCAGTCAGTTGCAATTAACATGTCAGTTGAAGATCAAATCCTGTTCAGGCCTACTTCAGGGTATGAAGATATAAACTTACATGTGCAGTCTTTTGGATGCTCTCCGGCCTGGGGTTTGAAATTTTGGTCTCTGAAACATATAATTATTATGAATTTATGCCTACAAACAGAATGTGCCATCTTACTCTTCTCACACTTAAAAACAAAGTGCTACAGAAAGTATAGACATGCAAGAGAAGAATTCCATTGATTCATTAACAAGCTAATTATTTTAATGCCATTTTATTTGTATGAATGTAAATCACTTAAAGGAAACAGTTTCAAAGAGATACTATCCTACCATTTGCTTACAGGACTAAAATATTAATAAAATTCAGTCAGAATTTTGCCTAAATACGAAATGTACCGTCTGGGCATGGCAGATGTGTTGGAAAGAACTGTTCCTCTCTGTACATAAAGAGAAACTCACCACCATGGGGGAATTTGCTGCTGGTATGCCCTGTATACTTCCACCACTAGATGATCTCTGCTGTTCTTTCAGTTGTTGTAAAGACTTAAGTAACACAGTAGCACGTACACGTGCATACACATTCATGTATTCATCTCGATTGTGCATGATGAGCCAGTCTGCAATGCATTTCAGCTCACTTGAAACAGTCTCTGGGAACTGGTTCAGAGACACAGGAGTTTCTTCCACTGGTGTGTCTGTAAAACAATAAACACAAACACAATACAGTAAAATATAATTTTATCAACCTTCCTAACATATGTGAGTCCTCAGTAATTCCACACAAAGGTATGTTTTATGAAATGAAAAAAATAAACTGAAATGGGTTGGATAGATTCAAAAACTGCAACTGCACAGATTATATAAAAGAGTTCTGAAACTCTCATGTTGGTAAAGATGTCAACGTTCTTCTGGATTGTGGCATCTTGCAGACTGGTACACACAGACACTGTTTCAGAGAAACATACTGTCTCCGCCTTATTTCTGTTTGATCTATTTTAATACTGTCCTCACATGAAATCTATGGTGCTCCTTAACATTAATTACATTAACTTTTACAATCCCTATATCATATAAAATTAATTCTAAGACTACAAGCATTCCACATCTCAACCTCATCTTTACCACATCTGGCTTCACTAATACACCAAATCCCACAAGCTCGGTGGGGCTGTACACACACTTACCTTCTACCAGCTCCAGCAGCATAATTGGAGAAACAGGTCTGCTGTGTCGGAGCAGCAATTCCTTAAATTCTCGATTCAGTGCATCACCACCAGAATTAAACAGAGTTGACTGAAAAGGTTAAAAAGTTCGGGAAACTACACACAACCAGAGATGTTTTGTTGCATATGTGTGTGAAATTTGGTTGAGACAGTATAGCAAAGTTATCTCTACAAACTGAGGTAAATTATAAAATTATAATAGGTCTATGTAAAGAAATAAGGTCCTAGGTTGAGATTAGTTCCACCAAGGGGCACAAAAGAACAGAATTTTTTTCTCTCACAAGTCACCTGAAGACAAAAATAAAACCACTTATCAATTATTATGTGAGGCTTACCACATTCTCAAGCTCAACACTTTGTGGATTGTTTTTCTCAAAGTATTCCTGTGCAAGTTGCAGCTTATTCATTGCCTGCAAGAAAGCATTTAATCCCGAGCCACCATTTGCAACTGGCCCAGGACCAGCCCGAACTATAGGTTCCACATCCTGACTAACTCCATAAAACCCTACTACATGGTCTAATGCTGCCAGCGTACGTTCAATGTCTTTAAAAAGTCAAGGAAAAAGTACATTAATTCAGTAATCTTTCCTAATTGCAAATTACATCTTCAATGCAACTTCTGGCATCTGGAAGAACAAGTTATGGTCTATTGCAAAGTATGGCTCCAGCATTTATCAGGAAAGACAGAGATTAACCACAATACCCCAACCTGGTTACCTGATATTTCAGCCAGGTACTGTCTACATTATCATTACTCCTACCTGCTTACAAATTAACTACAAAAGAAGGATGTCATCTCCAAGAGAACAGATAAAATAAAATGAATCTATAGTGCCTGTAAAACAAGTCCTATAAACAAATATAAATACAGCTGCTATTAAGAAATCAACTTCAAATCTCCACATTTCTCAAACCATTTCATTCATAAATGACTTAAATATTGTTGAATGAATGAATGGAATTTGACTTATCTGACTGAAAGGATACTTTCTTGTCTGCGCTGTAAATTTCCTGTCTCATTGTATACGGGAAGAATTGTTTCCTCTAGGCGCGCTAAACGATGTTCAAATGATGATAAAATCCCAACCATTCCCTTTGTAAGTTGACTACTGCGACTCACCCTTTCTTTCAGTAAGTTTAGGTTATTCAGTTCCTGAAATAAATACTCAAAACATAATAAAAACAGAAAAAATATTACTTTACAAAAAATGCATTACAAAATCTATCAACATTGCCAATTTTTTTCAACCTTCACAAAAAATAAACTTAATTTCTCAAATTATATGGTTAATTCTACAAGGCCCCTGCACAAGGTGATCCTCAATCATACCATCACCTCTATACTTTTAACATTCCCATTCTTATCCTCAGCAACTTCTAGTGCACATCATGACAGGTCAGTGCATTCCCATAACTGACAAACAGTAAATACGGGAAGACGCTCGAAAACATTGTTTTTCGCTTAAATCTAGAATACAGTCACCAATACCAACGAGCGGCCAAGCCTGTAACATATGCCAGGTTAGATTACAGCCTCTGAAGCACCGCTGGTTTCTTTGTTTTAGAAACTTCCTCTTCTGCTTATTTTGTTACGCCTTACGTTTTTTCCGTCTTTCCCCTGCCCTGAAAATCCCTGTGCCCAAAGACAACTGACATGCAATAACGCTCATAGTATATACAATTATACTTGAATTTAGGTTATGTTTGAGAGGGACACAAAATCCACAAAAATAATAAAAATATAACTGGTGCACCTTTTCTAATTTGTTTTCTATTTCATACTTCGTCTCACTCGGTTCGTGCATTATTGCAATTACAATAAATAATTGATAATACAAAAATCACCAACATTCAACGCCTCACACACATTTTCTTGCTGACAGTTGCACCAATATTTGAACAGCGAAATTACTATTTACGTCTACCGCATGATCCTGGTTATAACATGCTTGCTACCGTTTGTTTGCAAAACAACTCTTCGGTTTTCTGTAATTGTTATTTATTTATGAAATAATTGAATTTCTTAACAGCTATAAGTTTATTAAATTCTTTAGGTAAGGACGTAGCTATTCTCGTATTTTGTCATAAAGCAATAGTCAACTCTGCAGTGTGTGGGCAAGTAGCACCCCACTAATTCAGTCATAAAAATAAGTGGTATAAGGACACTATTCTGATGCTTCCTTTCCTAAAACTACGTTCTTTTCTGAGGGCATTAGATCATATCCATACATAACAGATGAAATCATAATTTTAATATTGAAAGAAATTATTTAAAACTATAATACTTTGCTGGTAATAAAAATAAACTCTACTATGAAAATTAAAGACACTTTCGTGTGTAAATAATAATTAACAGAGAAATATAAATGTTAACATTTGATCAAGTCATACGGATTTAGGGAGTTGGTGACTTATCCACGGTTGGCAATTGGCATGACGACATTTTTCACACGATATACCAACCTTTCCGACCGTAATCGGCAGAGAAGTGAAATTGCAACATTAGCAACAATGAATATGTAATAATCAAGAGTATGTCTAAGGCTTTCAGATATCTATCTGCTCAACATAGTCTTGCTAATGAACGCATCGGACACCCCAGGACCAGTTTTTGCATTTGTTATGCAGCTAAGGAAAACTAGGCTTCATACACTAAAATCAAACTTATGACCTAGATGCAACCCTGCTCGTAACACAAATAACCAACATACTGCTAATAAAGTTCCCCATAAGATTCTATCCTGAGTTGAATCCTCGCAAGTACTTCTTCGTAAAATATATTTTAATATTATCCTGTTATCTTTTTCTTGTTTTACAAATGGTTACTTTACACTTGTTTCAAATTCAAGTTTTCGTTGTTGGATTCCGTATTTAATATTGTCTTTTAACCGCACTGCTAGTTACAGCAAAATAGAACGACATACAGATCTAAAGGATTCTTAATGGTAGGGTAGCATCAGTTTCCCACATTTTTTACGATTTAATAACCTGATGCTTATGGCAACTATTTGATATGTTCCCAGATGTTACAGCTGGTTTTATTGTAAGCAGAATATGTCAGGAAAACATGTCATTCGCCCAGACAATGATGTCCTAGTTCAAAACTTGATATATTCCTTTCTAAGTCCTACATAATGTTGCTATATATGATTGCAATAAAAGAATATTAAAATGGACTTTAGATGAAAATGGTGTGTTGAGAGCTGAATTAGCGGTATTTACAATACGGTCTAACGTGGTATTTTGTAAATACTGCAATACCACAAGAAAAACTATAAAAGGAAATTCTGAATCTGAGGTACGGATACATTGTATGTAGTTGTCACAATTACATTGATTATGTTGATGTGAAATTCATTGTCTCCATTTCTTACATTTCTAAAGGATATTTTACATAAAGGTCTCTATGCATATGTTAGTAAATGCCACTATGTTATTGTGGCATTGTAGTACTCCGGTTTCCATGTCAATGATCTAATCTAGTGATAAATTGTTCGTGATATTGGCTGTCCTGAATTGATGGCGGTGTGAGCGGTGAGTGACATCTAGGGGTGTCGTTGGAACTTTAATATACGTGTAGCTATGATAAACGGTCAATAAATAGTTGTCATGAAACAAAATGAATGTTTATAAGTGAGTTTAAAGCAAGTGCCGAAATCAAAAATCAGAACATCCGGAAAAAGTTCAATAAGTGGACTGCTGTACCCCATGCTTTCTGCCCTCGCCGTCACCTTCCATCCGTTGACCAATTATTCATCGCCATTTTGTTTAGCTTTGTGTGTTTATGATGAAAGTGGTTCAGGTTTCAGGTAAACAATTTTCTTGTTTATGTGAATGAGTTTGTGTGTCTAAACTATAATGTGACCTTTCTGAGTTGTTTTTAGGTTCCTTCTCATGCAGGTTTAAATTGTGTATGGTGTTTGAGGTAGTGTACAGTATTTTGCTACTAAAAGAATTGAACAACCGGAAGTTTACAGCTAATTGGGTGTAGAGTGGATGTAAATACTGTGCGTCTTTTGATAATGTGGGGTGATAATGAGAATATTAGGTTGGCAGTTGTAATGGTGAAATAATTTGTTGTACAGACGTTTATCCAAATGGTGTTTTATTTAGTTATTGTGGACATAGACGTTATTAACTTGTGCTGCTTTAAGACCGTAATGGCCTTGGTTGTATAAGTTTTTAACAGTTCAATAAGAGGGGGGAGGGAATTGGGGTTCAATCCAGTAGCAAACCTTCTTCTTTCAGAATACTGACCTTCTTTTGTGTTTTATAGTATATAACGATGTTTATGGCTTGGCATCCTAGTAAATCATTTATTTAGTCATATTGGAGTTAGACATATTAAAATAATCATAGTAATTTTTTAATAGGCGTATGGAAATACTAATGAGATGCGGTTGTTCTTTCATGTAGGCTTAACGATTGGAGTAACGGAAGGAGCTTAATAGTGCTAAGACATGAGCAGCAGAGAGTTTTTTTTCATGAACGATACTTTTATTGTTCATATACAGTCAAGACAGAAAATTGAGATTGTTATTGCAGTAGGACGTCGTAATTTTCTTCTAATGCAAATAAATAGTACTTCATATTTCTAGGTCCTTCATATGTGGTCTGGCCACTATATTTATTCAAAATGTTGGTGACCTGACCCAAAGTTGTGGTTTTGAAATAGAGGTTCTGACTTTGTAATAAGTATGTAGTGTGAAAAATTTTGAACTGAAAACAAGTAGTTTGGAGAAGCAACAACCTGCTTGGAGGTATGTAAACAATGTTTACCATGTGATAGGAAACACCTATATATGAATGTTTGGCAGAAGCAGTGTTGAAATTGTTAATTCCTGTATCCTGGCATAAGCTGTTTTGTGGATACATTGTGACATTTTATATGACTGTATAAAAGTAATAAAAATAACATAGTAGGTTTACAGTTAGATGTGGCTGATATCTTTCATTCTTTTGTCGTGCTAAACAATGCTAATGTGTGTAATCGTATTGTTTAAATTGAAAGGGAATATATTTGTATTTAACATACTTTTATATTTTAATTTGGTGATATGTTAGTGTTAGATCTTGTAAGTGAAAAGTAAACAAACTCTGTGAAGTTTATGATGGGTCAGGGCATGAAAAATGCATGCTACAGAAACTCATATATGAGGTAATGGTATTATGTAGTTTCAGAGAAAGTTTTCTTGTGGTAGTGAACCTTTGGGTTTAATGAAGATGGGGTTTACCTGGACTGGTTGAGTGACTGTAAACTTTTCAAAGTAGTGAACTTGTGTAGATAGTTAACAAGGATATGTAGGAAGGAGTTGCAAGCAAAATGATTAGGGAATGACACGATGTTGTGAAGTTTCTATGTGTAAACCCCTCCCCCTACATACACACACACACATTCACAATAGCTCTGATTTATGCTTGACTTCCTGTCTGGTGATACTGGTAACACATTTTTTCATATTTAAAGGCAGTTGGAATATGATTATTTTCTGTTGTTTTTGTCAGAAAATATGTTGAGCCTTTACACTCTTGTTCAACTTTATGGCGCGATGCATAGGCACAAGAGTGCATACAAGTGGTGTATGCAATATGAATTTATGGTTGTATGTTTTTGATAATTATTTTGTATGCTGATATTATTTTAAGGCAAATTCACAAAAAGAATGATGTGTATGGCACTGCTGCTGTTTGTTTCTGGCTTTTATTTTGTTGTGTGGTCCAGTCTACTCAGGTGTACAGCTATTTTGATCCCATTTTAGTAACGCTATGGGAGAGGTTTTGTTGTATGTGAGGGTAGGCTATGTGAAGTGGATGTCAGGAAGCTGGAGAAAACTATTTATAAATAATTTTTGTTTGATTCCCATGAAGCATTTGTACCTCAGTATATATGACTGCCCTATTTTGAATGTGAAGAGTGAAACCTTACCTTCCTGTTTTATAAATTTTTTTTTTTTTAAGTTCTTGTTGAGTTTTTACTTCCAATTTTTTTCACTGGCAGTTCTGGGTATAACAATCAGGTTGAAAGGTTCACATGATTCAGAGAACACTGTGCTCATATCCTCATTGTCAGGAAAGGGACAAAAGTTAGTCCTACAGTTTGTCTGATTCTTTCCGGGTATTTTAAATTCTAAAGTAATTTGTTTGCTGAAACGTTGGTTAACACCAAATATCCAATGCAGATCCCACCTGAAAGCCATATTTATAGATTAATTTGTGTTCAGCACACCACCAAGCATAAATTAAAGTGACTTAAAATATCTTTTCAGTTTGGACCAGTAGGAAACCTCTGTTATATTTGAATTTAGAATGATAAGAAACAGCATTTCTTACATTTCAGGAGTAAATGTTACAGTTTCTAAAGTATCCTTGGAAATCATGCTAGGTGGATTGTCTGATGTCCGTTGTTTTTATATCTAAAGCATGTTGCTTGTTGCTCTAATCATTGAAAATTCATGCTTCTAATGTTATATTAAGTACCTCTTATTTTTTTAGTATCATCTCTATTAAAGTTAATTAAATATACATTGTAACCAATTACTACTATTTCGTGTTATCTTTGTTTGAATGGTTGAAACTGGCCCATCTAGATAGCTGATATTTTCATATTCTGCTGACTGTCCATGTGAACAGGTACAGTCAGTACTTCTGTGTCTTCAGATTGAAGTATGTGCATTGATCATTTTTCATTAACAATGATAAATTAACACAACTAAATCAGGATGAACTTCATTTAACATTTACAGGTACCATGAAAAACAGAAAACTGAGGATGTGGATATCAGGTGGAACTGCAGACAATAGCGTATGCTGACAGCAAAATACATTGGTAGGCGTTTGTTAATGTAGTTAGGATTTTGAAGAACTGATATTAACAGTTAATGCCGTAAGACTCTGTCCATATTCATTATTTAATTTTTGGGCATCACATTATTTGGGAAGCTATTGAGATGCATCTCTATTGCAACTTAATAAGCAGAAAAGAAGGCTTATGTCTGAGCTAAAAATTTTCTGCCAAAATAATAAGTCAATGTAGCAGCAGTATGGTCAAGGCCAGTGCTTGAATGAATGGCCATCCTTGAACACATGTCAAGTACTGAAATGTTTAGTCCAGTGTGAATGGGCTGCCATATTTACTGTTTACATTGTTGGGATTCTTGGCTTTATTGTGGAGCAGCCACAATTTGTAAAATTTTTGTACTCCTGTGTAAACCATCTGACTGTTAGATTGTGAGTGGATAGGCTGTGGAGGACCTCCCATCAGACATTTGACATGTTTATGGGTCTTCCAGGGAAACAGGAGAAAATTTATGACAGAATATTCTGACTAAGTGTTTTGTGTTTGTTTCTTTTTCTAATGAAATAACATGCTGCCATAACCTTCAAGCAAATGAACTTCAGAAAACTTATTTACAGAATACACCCATATACCCAAGTTTTTCAACCTGTCAAATGTGATGTATTTGTTTATGGTGGTAAGCAGTGTTACATCAAACCAGTATCTTGTTGTGTAGAACAAAGTTTGTACAGTTGAACTTTGGCTGTGCTGGCAGAATTAATATGTGAAATTGAACATTTTAATGTTTGTTATAAACACCTGTATCACACCATTTATTCCTTGTCATCTCAGTATTGGCACCTGTTTCTTGTGTGCACATGAATCACTGTTGGTATATACTACCAGTTTGTTATGCTTACAGGTGGCCATTTGGCCATTTTAATCTCTTGTTATTGTTTCCTTTATTAGAACAGAATGAGCTCTCATGTTTGATTTTTTGTTGCAGCAATGCTGTTCCAGTGAAAGCTGAATGGAACTTTACAGCATGCCCCAGCTAGATAAAACATCACCAGTTTATACAAATACACAGTACGAGGGTGGGGGAGAGGACATCATTAATCGCAGAACATCTACCGGTGATGTTAAGAAGGTGAGGTTCTGTGTTGTGTTATTCAAGCCGCTATTTTGAAATTTTCAGTGATTCAGATTTTTCTCTTTACAGTGTAGTATTGTCACAGTGTTATTAAATTGTCTGATTGTAGATTAGTATTGTGTATTCATGTTGAAATTTCAGTATGGGGCAGTGTCAAGTGATTCATTGCCACTGTTAACAAGTTCTGCATGGAGTGCAGTGATCCATCGTCCAGCTGATGAGGACTCTGAACCAGACGATCTTCCCTCCACGGTGGATATGGATGCTATCAAGGTATGTGATGTGGGTGTGGGTATCTGTTCAGCATTCGTGTATTTGAAAATGTTATGATCAGTCTCATTCATCATTTGCTGTGGTAGTTGATTAATTAAAGTTCTATCAATACCACAATAACAGAGGAGCCAAGAACATTTTTCTAGTAGAGATGTTAGGATTTTCTAATCTAGATTTTCTATTTTCAACATGAAAAAGGCTAACAAATTCTGCAGTAACATTTTGAATATTAAGTTGGTATTAGTGTCACATTATTTGCTTCATAGGTATTTACTGTCTTGCTATCAAGTGCCATGCAATGTGGAACAGTGTAGGTTTCAGGTTATCAGCATTACAGTTGACATCTTGATGTTCAGTTTTCTATGAAGAATATGTGTACTTTATTAACACCGACTAAACTGAGCATGAATGTTTTATTATGACCAGGGTTCTCCAGCAACATCACTGACAGCTCCTAAAACTCCTTTGGCTAGTGTTGATGCTCTGTGGAGTCAAGACAAAGATGAGAGGAAGGAAGAGTTATCAAAGGACCTTGGAGAAGCTGGGGGCAGTGAAAGTGATGAGAGTGATGCAGACGAATCAGACAGTCAAGATTCTGATGGTGACGGTGATTCAGGCGACTCAGAGACTGCTAATGGTTCTGTTAGCGACTCAGAGGTAAGTGTGAACAATCATATTTGTACATGTGCAGAGAGTGAGGTAGTATAATTGCTACATTGTGAATTTTTACCAGATTATTCCTCTCTGTCTCTTCATCTCAGATCTATAATGTTTTCAGAATGACAATACAAGACATTGTGGTTTTGTGTAAGCGAAGAATTTTTTATCGTCTGAAAGCATTTAAACAGATGCAGTTTTGTTGTAGCCAGTGGCATTTCTGGTCTGAAAATCAGGTCAAGCATAAATGCTATATTAAATTCTCCCAATAGTCACACTGAAATGCTGAGGTTTAATAACACTGGCAAAATAATCGTAATTATCATAATGATAATTATGGTATTGATTATAACAATAATAATGAATAATATCCTGCTGTCATATTACATGGTAAAACATTCCTTTTTTATTCCTCCAGTTTTAGTGGTCTGATGGTACGCTTCTATCCAGGCTGGAACTTTTGCCCCTGGTTGACTCCAGCTAATATCCATAATATTTTGACCTCTCTTTGACTGGTCCAAATTTAAGAAAAGCAGCATCTTTTATAGTAATATTTAGAACTGTTTGTATTTACTCTGACCATAAAATAACCAACTTGTTTTCATGGTTGCTGCATTGTTACCCCACTTTTAATTTTTGCATATGGTTTGCAAAGACATTGCTTTACTACTAATTAATGTATACTTGTAACTCATTTCATTTATATTTATTCAGATTAAGGCAAATTTTAAATTTGTTTATGATGTACATAATGCTGTCTTTCAAACATTATTTCTGTGCTACAGTATGAACATGGCTTCAAAATGTGGCCTATTCAGGGGATGTATTGGCGATGCCCAGTGCATGTGTTCCTATAGTCTTTTTATGCTCCTGTGCAACCCCTGTTGTGTTACCTTAACATTATGATTAATTTGAGTTGATGCCATTTGTATGGGACTGTGGTCACACGCGTAAGGCAGATATTTGTCCATGATGTGCCTGTAGCCTTATAACAGGCCATTTACTTTGAATACTCTGGCCTTAGATTTCACAGCAGTTATTAATATAGCATGGTTTTTCACATTGTCATCATACTCTGCTCCTGCTTCATCTCAACTAGTGGATCATTTATTTTTCACGCTTGATGACGGTAGTACGTTATCAGCTTGTTTTCCATAACAAGGTGACAAGGCAGTTGCCTATTACTGACACAGATGGTAAATTCAAATTTGCTTTCCCTGTTTCCCATCTTAAATGTTGTCAGCTTTCATTTGCATATTATAACTCCTCTCATTGTTTCCGCTTTGAGTGAAATTCTTTTCAGAATCAGCCTGGACTGAAATTGATAAAAGCATGTAAAAATAATACTCATTTGGTTATAAGTGTTAAGTAAGTATGATTCTTATGATAACTTAAGCATTTGAGCTGGTTCAGTTGCAATGTGTTATACATTTTTTCGGATTTAGAATATTAATTGAAAATGTTACACGTATAAAATACAGTATAAACAAATCAACTTAATTATTTATAGCAAATGTTTGACATTTTAGAGGTAGTGTGAACTAGAACCTTTTTTACTATTTTTACATTTGTTAAATTTGAATATTTTGTTGTTTGCCTGTGGGTATAGGAAAGGGGTTTTAGTCCAGAAGAGCCATATAATTTATTTGCTGTGTTTCATTGTTAACAGATATGAAAATGTAAGCTTAAAACGGCTTGTAAGTGATTTAAATTGTTTAGTGGTGCTGTATTTATGTACATTCTGTTCAGTGGAAGAATTAATTCTACAAGTGTGTGGAGTTTCTTTTGTATTATCATAAACATATATTACATTGTATATGAATATATGATGTGTTCAGTAGTTTCTTATTACCCAGTATTTTGTTTCAAGATGTACTGCATAAAAATTGTATTATGGTACTTTTCTTTTATCATCGTAGGTACCAGAAGGTGTATACCAACAAGTCATTGACTTAAGATCAGTTCATTGGATTTGTAATCTAATAATGATATAACAATTGTTGTTTTTGTTGGTATTGGTCTTCTGGGTTTTAATGCTTTGTGAACTTGTAGTTAGATGCCAACATTTTGGATGAATGTTGATATCTACCTACAAGTTTGTATGATATTACTACCCACAAGACCAACATAACATCTTCATGACCGTCAGAGTCACAGATCTTGTACAAATTTTTGTTTTGTTTTATGACAACCTCACATTTTTATTAATAATTTTGTGTTAGGATAGGTGTGTTATTTGATAGACACTCAGCTGTAATTGGACTATACTGTTTTCTCTTGGGCTTTAATTATTTCCAGGTTAATTTTTCAGGACTCATTGTGAAAAGCATTTTTACTGTTTGTGACATACCCATCCCAAAATTAAAGATTGTAGGTCATAGGGAATACTCATTTTTAAAGATGTGTTGGTACATATTACAAAGCTCTATTATAGAACAGGAAGAATGTAGCTGAAAATATATTGAATAAGTAGTTACAGATATCTGACGAGATGTTATCCTCCAGCATGGAGGTTAGGCACAGGAGCTGCTACTCCCCGTTACAGAAACCGACATGTTATAGTACATACTGGGACTCATTCTCATTGAATTAGGAAGGTCAAAGAAAATCAGAAGGGTTTAGGATTGAATGGGATTCATTTGTTTTTGGTTTATGCTGGCGAATTTAATTTATTGTATGGAAACAAATGTCGTACAACATAGAAACTCTTACATGCTAGAAGGAAACTGCAAAATTTAAGTCTTATCACACGCAATGCAAAATTATAATACAAAGATTTTTCATGCACTGTTAAAAAGTGCCAATATTAAAATATTTGGAAATGACGTGCAAAATTATAATAAAAAGATTGTTCATGCACTGTTAAAAATTGCCAATATTAAAATATTTGGAAATGACGAAAACTGTTCAAAATTGTGCTCAAAAATAAATTAATGGATTAAATGGGAAATATGCTTGCTACCATTCAGTTCAGAATCATTTTCTTCTTGACTAATATTAAAGAAAAATAAAACTTTAATGTTACCTGTTATTTTGAATGGATATGAAACCTAGTCTTTCACCCTAATTGAAGAATTAAGATTAATACTGAGAGAGCTGAAAATGTGTGCACAATTTTAGTTGGAAATCCACTCCTCATGGGAGATCTGGACAGGATGGGGAAATCATATTTTAACACATTTACTTCCAAAATTGGAGAGGCTTTAATACTGTTATTGCCATTAAACTCTGATTTAGGGCTTCAAGTCGTGGCATTTAAAGTAAGGCTTGAAATTAAATACTGGCATTCA
>NW_019060208.1:886523-904226 GCF_000696155.1 Zootermopsis nevadensis
TCATCATTTGTTTGAAATTTTAAATCTACTTTTTTAACCCAGGTTCGACATTGGGCTATTGCTGTACATAGCTTTTTGATATAAACACATTGCTTGCAAGGCTGATCACATTCAGAGTGTAGGGCTATTGCTGCTGAGGCAACCAAATGTCTGAAGGAAGAAACTGTGTTATTCAGTGTTTCTGTAACTTCTGAAGTGTTGGGCACCCTCAGTGGAATTGTGTTATTGGATTTTATTATTTTATGCTTTTTGTATTTTTTGTTAAATCACTAACATCATATTCTCACCTGCTACTATCATCACTGAAAATGAAAAATCTGAATCATATTGAATTATTTTTTCTGTGCACATAATTTGTACAATACTGTATGTTATTTTCATTAATTATTGCCAGGGTTGAACATAAATATAAAATTTTCCATTGTAAATATAATTGGTGATATGTTTGTGCATGTTGCTTAATTCTGTCTGGCTTCCTGAAACATCAGCAGCTGTTGTTAGTTGGTGGTTTAGTTGCACTATATAAAGATGTTTAAAATTATTGACATTGGAGAACATATGTTCTGAACGCCTTTTTGATTTTTAAGACTGGGTATATGAGACTGTTGTGAAACTTTAAAACCATGATTCTTACAGCCAATGAAGACAGTAAGATCATAGCATCATTCCTGTACTAAATTTATTAATATACACTTTTGTTCTTCAAATCTATTTTAATTACTATTTCAAGTATCTGAAATACTTGTGAAAGGAATTAGCTGATGTTTTGACAAAAGATGAAAAATGATGTCTCCTTCAGTGGTCAGGTGTGCTGATATAGAATAAAACTGAAAATTCGAAGCACTCTGTTTCCATCAGCAGACACTGATGTGAAAGTATACAGATTGGCAGGTATGTATTTTGTATTTTTCATCACATCAGTCCATGAAGCTGGATACAGAGACAGAAAACATAACTCCATTTAGTCATCATAAGAATTAAGATTGTTGTGAAGTGTAAAGGATATGAGACAGAATACAAAACACATAGCACGTAGCTGAAGTGCACATGTAGAAAATCCACTCAGTAGTATTCTCTTTGGGACTTCATTCTTGTAAATTCTCTGCCCCTTCTTATATAATTGAAACTAATTATGCCTAACAGTTTTGCCATCTTAAAATGATTACAATTGCTTTTGGAATGAATCTACCATATTAAATGGACCAAACTTGTTTATAGCTACTGGAATGTTGGCATTGTCTTTGGTTTAATGGTGTCATCACTAATTAATCTGAACCAGCAGCACTTTGTTATGGTAACTAACACTTAAACTTGACAAGCGTCCTTGAGGACTGAGAGCCACTGGTGTGTAATGTGTGTACAGGGCTCAGAAAGTGGCTCGTGCAGTTGGAGCGACTCGGATTCAGACTCAGGCAGCAGCTCCTGCTCATCAGGCAGCGCTTGCTCAAGCGGTCGATCCTCACATACCCACCAAACCTTTTCCATCAGGGAGACTAATTTCGATCAGGTTTGTAATATAAGCAGCAGCAGCAGCTTCTTCAGCTACCTCTTTCTATGTTTTCCTCCTGTGCTGCAGTATGGTTCGTGGAGCATGTTAGTAGTCCAAGGTTACAGGTTCAAACACTACCCAATGCATGAATGATTGCATGTGCTCTTATCACTAACATCTTATCAGTCCTCAGCAAAATGTAAACTTGAGAGCCGTATTTATACAAATATTATGCACAATTTTTTCCCTCCAGATGCCTCCAGAAAAACTGACTTCATGGTATGATTCAGACATGTTCACTTTTATTAGGCTGTCATGTGGAAATATGTGCAGACAATATTTTGGGAGGTATTTGGAGAGGATGGGGCAGTTTGTTTGGGCATTTATTGTAAAAGCTGCAGAAATGTTATGAATAGTTAAGCCATTCTAAATGTTCTTGAAGTATGCATGTTCCGTATGTGTGGTAGAATATTTTGAGCATTTATGTCCACTTTGACATTTCTCCTTTAGTGCCTTATTAACAAGTAGATGGAACCACAAAGTTTCATGAATCATATTTGAATTAATTCTGAATGGTAGCAAGTACAAAATAGATATTCTGTGTAGTATGCCAGCTGTGAAAGTATTTTTTAACTTTTTCTCTGCTTACATGACACCCTGTCTTACCACTGTTTAGAGTCAGGCTTATGCATTTGAGCGTTGAGATCTGTAGTGAAAGGTTTGAGCACTGAAACTGAAATTAAGTATCTTAATACTAGGGACTAACATAACAAAAGTGAAGATGTGCATTCCTGTTTTGGATTATATATAATTTTTAGATGCATTCTTTCATTTTTGTTTATGGAGAATGAACGTATATTGTTGCAAACCTGTCACAGTCCATATAACACTTTGTAAAGTCATAAATAATAATCACTTGTATTTTGTTAAATGTATGCTGCATCTAAATGAGCTGGGGGTAGCTCAGTCAGTATAGTGGCTGACTAGGGACTGGACGACCGGGGTTCGATCTCCAAAGGGACCAGTGAATTTTTCCTCTAGCCTCTTTGTTCATACTGGCTCTGGGGCCCACCCAGCCTCCAATGTATTGGGCACCGGGGTCCTTTCCCGGGGGGCAAAGCGTGGCCTGGGCGTGACGCTGACCACTCGCCCCCATCTAGTGCAGAGGTTAAGAATGAGTAGGAGCTATACCTTCCCTCCCCCCAAGCGCCTACATGGTGTGTAGTGGGACAGCTTTACTTTACTCTGTATACTGCATCTAAAGAGTTCTAGATCCAAAGGAGATTTGTATTTTGTGTTACATACAATTTTTTCTGTGATCTTAAAACCTTACATACCATGCAGTGTATTGGAATATAAAATCATGAATACAAACAAAACTGTTCTTTCAAGTGTAAACAGTTTTGTTTATATGCATGATTTTATATTTTTCTATGGTAGTGATTTTTGAGAAAATAATAGTTTATTGATTACACTGAACTCAAATTAAATTTACTCTAAATCTCATGTAAGTCCCTACTCTGCAGTATGTCAGCACTGGCCAATTGGATAATGAAACATATCTGAAAGTTCTCTTTGCCGTTACCACACTTTGTGAAATATTGCTAAATGTGTAGAAATAAATCTTAATTGCAAATGCTGCAACAAACTGAAAACCACTGGTTCTGTACATCCGGAAACTTAGCACTGTTGCGGGCAGTTGTAACATTTACTAATCTTGAGGGAGGCCAAGTTGTTGCCATTATGTCATTGTTTGGTAATCCCAGTTAATCCTACATTGGTTTTCATTTGAAATGTTACTGATTATTTCAGTGTTTCCTGATCCATAGGCAGGCCATATTGTTTCCTGATTCACAGAGATGCAACTTATTTCTGATTGTTGTACTGTGATCCCAAGGAAGGCTACATTATTTCTGATTGTTGCATTGTTTACTGATCTACAGGGAGGTCTCAAACTTAAGATTGCTGCTCTCAAAGTTACAAAGAAAACAGCTACTAAAGATACTGAGGTGAGGAAAATTGCTACAAGTGGGGCTAAAGTAAATGGCAAGGAGAAACCAACTCAGGTTCAGGCTGTCACGAGACTAGGTGCCAAAACTAGCAGCAGCAAGAAATTGGAGGGCCGGAAGAAACTGGTGGAAACCCGGGATTGCAGCAGAGTCCATGGAGTTGGGCGCACACCACACAGGGATAAGGTACTGTGCCTGCATGTTTTGTAGTTAAATGAAGAATTGTTGGCAGGTGAGGTCTATTAACGTGTTTAGTCAGGGGCAGTCATCGTAACTGGTCTGACAAGGGAAAGGTACGGTTGGTCATGTCAAAACCTCTCCTGAAATTTTGCTCGTCTAGAGAGCCCATCTAGTAATGATTATAAACAAAATTTCAGCTGCTGATACACTCCAAGGGTGTGAACAAATTGCTGAAAATTCTAATGTGTATTTAAAATTTGTGCCATCGCGCATGCGTCTGATGGCAGTGCGCCTAGCAATGACATGGTATTCACCGGTACATTGCAATGGAGAGCATGGGCCAGGCACTGAAAAGGCAGTGAAAGACACACACACACACACGTAATTTAAAGGTGCGTACATATTAGCCTTCTATCTATTACACACACACACACACATAGTTTAATGGTGCGTACATATTAGCCTTCTATCTATATAATATGCTGCTTTGTGGAGACGTTGCACTGAAACAAAAGACTGTTCACTCATCCATGGCCTACTGTGTACATGTACTAATGTACAACGCAGAAAAATAGATGTTTAACTACATTAAATCGTACTATATTCTTTAATTAAGCAGATAGATGATTTTAATTTTTATATGCTGCTTTGTTAGACTTTTCAATAAAAATCCATTTTAAGCTCTACTTAAATTTTCCCATCATTTTTGTTGCACATATTCAATTTACACTACGAACATCGAATTAAAGGTTTATTTGCACATTTCCGTATTTCGCATTTGGCTTGTTCTGCGCAGACAGAAGCTTCTAGCGCCTCGGAGACTAGTCTTTCGCTACCTTCTCAGTGCCTAGCTTATGTTCTCCGTTACAATGCACCGGTGAATACCGTGCCACTGCTAGGCACACTACTGTCAGACGTGTGAGCGATGGCCCAAATTTTAAATGTACATTCGAATTTTGAGAAATTTTTTTGCACCCTTGCACAGCGTATCAGCAGCTGAAATTTTGTGTACCATCATTACTAGATGGGCTCTCTATTTCAGGTGAGGTTTTGACATGACCAACCGGACCATTCCCTTGTGAGTATGACTTTGGGTGCACATTTCTGTTATGGCACAGGGTTTAACATTGGTTTTTGTTGTCTGTGTCTGTAGTTGGCTTTAGAAAACTCCAATATCAACACCCTACAAATCAAAGTTATATTTGTGAGGAAATAAGAGCTAAATGATTTTGGGAAGTAGCTCAGTCAGTGGGGTCCGCAGTGGCCGCGCGGTCTAAGCCGTGGGCCTTGTGATGCTTGGTCGCTGGGGCTGTGGGTTTGAATTCCACTCAAGCCATGGATGTTTGTCTGCGTTTTTCTGTATTGTGCTGTCCTGTGTACAGGTAGAGGCCTTGTGACGAGCCAATCCCTCGTCCAAGGAGTCCTAGATAGATCGAGCCAACGAAAAGTTGGGACCCGCAGTGCTGAGGCACTTGAAGAATGGGTCGTTCTCAGTATCCAGTACCGAATCAGTCAGTATACTGACTGGCTACAGACTGGACGACCGGGGTTCGATCCCTGACGGGCAGAGGATTTTTCCTCTAGCTTCTGTGTCCAGATACCGGGCCTCTCTCCCGGGGGTAAAGCATGGCTGGGGCATGATGCTGACCACTCACCCCATGGAGTGCTAAGGTCAAGAATGAGTAGGAGCTATACAACCTTTCCCCCCAGGCGCTTGCATGGTGCATAGTGGGACAGCTTTACTTTTACTATACTTACTACATTCATTTCAACATCTTTTTGTCTTCCTGTGCCCTTTTTAATTATACAAAGTTTTAAATATAAGAACTCTAATTTTGCTTGTTATTTGATATGAGTGTAAAGCATTTCTCTGAATGTGAGAGAACAATATTGATTGATGTTATTAGAGAATGAAGTACTGAGGAGAATATTTGCACCAGTGGAAGAGGATGGAGAAAATTACATGAGGATCTTTATAATTTGTATTCTTTATCTAATATTGCAAGGATTATTGAACCAAGGGCGTATGAGATGGACTGGACATGCAACATGAATGGGGAACAGAAATAAAATTTTTTCACATGAATACCAGGCTTAGGTGGAAGGACAATATTGAAATGAATTTTAGGGAAATTAGGTGTCAGTTGAAGATTTCTGTCTCCTGGGTTGTTGCGCTGTGTAGTTTAGACCAGTAGTATTCAACCTTTTTTGTTCGCGTACCCCCAGATATAATTTCTCTTCAACTTTGTACCCCCAAAGTTGTTGGTGTATAATTCAAGTTATACATAGTATATAATCTACATCTAAAATAAATTAAATAAATTACATCGAAAATAATGTATTAAATAATAAGTTTTAAATGAGAAAAAAGAGAATCAAGCTATTAGTAACAAATATTTTATTGCCTGTCATATAAAAATTAATAAAGGAAAAAAGGTATTTTATTAAAGCAAAATTGTATGTTTAAACATTTCATCAATTATTGATTAATGCGGTTCAGACCTGTTAATGGGCTTGTTTCTGACACGCCAGCACCTCAATTCGGGGAAGAATCTTCGTGAGTGTGAGGATCAGAGATGGTTCTGTGTTCAAGCGGTTTCTGCGTTTCATTTTGATTGACGTTGATCCCGCCCTATAGTGTTCAGTCAGGTTTCAAAGCACTATGTGGAATGAAATGAAACTAGCTGCCCAGATAAGAATCGCATAAAGGAGAGAGAGAGAGAGAAATGGCGTTCCTAAATCGAGTGTCCTTACGTCCGGTTCTCCTGTGGCTAACCCTAAATCTAAATCTAAATATTCAGTGTTTGTCATAAAATAATATTTTTTGTTTAAATTTCACGTACCCCCTAAGATGTCTTTGCGTACCCAGAAGACAGAAATCTTCATACTCACCGCTGTGAAAACCTCAAATCTTACATAGGTGTCAGTTGATGGAGTAGATTGAGCTGACTCAGGATATTGTGCACTGGGAGGCCTTCGTAAACAAAGTAATGAACCTTCAGATTCTTTAAGAGCAGGGAATTTTTTGATGAGCTGAGCAACTATCAGACCTTCTGATAATACTGTGCATCATGTAGTTTGTTACCAGTAAAGGATAATTAGGCAATGTGAAGAATCTGACTGTAATATTGATAGTTCAAGGTTCTTATATAATAGAATGATAATTAACAAAGTTGGTGATCTTGAAACTGCATGCACGTCTCTTGTATTATGAAAATGTAATGACCAAAATACATTCAGATTCTAGAGAATGTAAAACTTAAAGAAGCAATTTTAGGGTATGTTCAGAATTGTGAAGACAGCAGTGATAAAGATATCAGATGTAAACAGTATGATGATAGAGGCAGCAGTCTCCTCTGAAATGTTGGTCAGTGTCTGCTGGACAACGTGGTACGTCATCCCAGAATACAGCAATATGGCTGTTATGTTTCATAGAATGTACCAAGTAAGAATTGCGTGGTGTGGCGTTGCGTTCTTTTATTTCGTTTATACCTGTTGTGTGAGAAGGCAGGAAGTGAGCACTGAACAGGATGTTTGGTGCCTCCATTGCTGAAGCAGGAATACGAGAAGCGGGTAGGTTTAGTTGAAAACCATGGATGTTGGTTTCACATTTAAAAACCAGGAAAGAAAGGGTTACAACCTTTTCTTGTTTTTAGGGTTGTTCTGGTAGAAGTTCTTGCTTCCTACATCATCAGCCTCAGTAAACAGTTTTTGCAGTCTAAAATGGGAATGTTTAGTTATGCTGTTTGGCCTTTTTTTTTTAAATGAACAGATAAAATTTTCACAAAACTCCCCAGAGTATCTCTGTCATCAGGTGTGGTACGCATGTACATTAAGATTTCTGTACGGTGGTCTAGCGTTTAGAACGCTGGCCTTGTAATCCTGGTGTCTCGGGTTCGATTCCTGGTGGTGCCCGAATTTATAACTTGTGTTGGGCAAGGCCGTGGTCTAGGCAACACGGAGTTTTCCTCCGTGGCATCTCAACAATTACTCCATTCACACACAGAAGAAGGCAATGGCAAACCACTTCTGGATCATCTGCCAAGAACGTATATGAACAGGTCCCAGTCCGAGAAAAGGATGGAAGGATCCCGTTCATATGGACCTGTCGTCAGACAGAACACTAAAATAAAAATAAAAATAACCATATTAGTCTTGACGTTCATTTACAGACGGAAAAATCTCCTGCTTCACTGCAAATTGAACTGTACCGAGACACAGACTCATCAGTTGAAACTTTTCTTTGTGGTGAATATTTATGAAAATTCAGGGATTAATAATTGTTGACCATGCAGTGCTGTAAGTTGCGTAGGAAAGTGGAGGGTTTAGGTGAATGGCCAGATTTGTGCTTCAGTCATTTTAGCACTGGTATCTGGTGGATAAGAAGCTGGATGGACTTCAGAGTCTGTCTGGATGTGGTAGTGGAGGGTTCACGTGCTTGTGTGGTTTTTGTCTATTTTCATCATACTCTGATCTTCCGACCTTGATTTTGTCCCCCTTCTGAATTTCTGAGAAAACTTTCTTTCACCTTTATAAGGATTTCTATCATATTATAAGTAATTTTATTGATGGAGACTGTCTTGTGTCTTCATCCCAGAAGACTATCATCTTCATACTTGACACAGTGAGAACCTGAAGTCTTATAAAATTTTACGTAATGCGCTTGAATGAGTGATCACTGAATTTTATGCTGAATCCATCACAGAACTAAGGTACAAGAATCACATTTAAAATAACATTATTTATAGCAGCAGTAATAATAGTAATAATTCAAGGAAAAAACAAGACGTTTAAATAATCATTTTAATTGTTGAAAGTAACCACTGCCTTTTTACTGCCAGAATCCACGTCGATTTCAAGGAAAGAGAAGTTATTATTGGTTAAACAGTAATCGTTTGCTCACCCCCTGTTATGCAACCTCTCAAGTGGGGTGCAAGCCCCTCGGGTTATGAACCATGCCTGTCGTGTGGTCAGCTTTGCAACAATAGACATGCATCTGCAGCAAATGAATACCAAGGCCAATGAGATGAGAAAGTCCTTAGGGTACGCATTTTATAATATGTATTACCCCTCTACTGTTCTGGTGCAGTCAGTACGTAAGACTGGCGAATTAGCAAACTAGCATCGCAGGACAAGTCAAGGAGAGGCACTGGGGACAGTTCAAGGGCGACCGAAGCACTCCGGAGGGAGAGACGACCTCGCACGTGTTGTCAGTTTATGCAATTCTATCCTTATTGTCGTCTCGAATTTTGGGTGGGTTCCAGTGCTTCAGAGTTGCACGATTTTTATTACACTATGGGGAAACAGTTGTAATATTTTAACATTCCTCAATCAATACAACAATCAAGAGACGCATCACAACGTGACTTTGAAATTGCACGATTAGACAGAGTCTCTGATTGTAGCGACGTTAATTCGAGTGCCGAGGGAAAATTTTGATTTGGAATGAGACGGTCATGGCCTACTTTAAAATATTAGAGTACCATGCCGAGATTCGAACCTGTTTGCGCGGAGAGACGGTATTTATGTTACTATCTCACATTACCGAAACAAAAATTTATTAGTCTGCAGCAAACGACCCGAAACTTGTAAAATTCCGTAAATGGGTTTTGACTGACGTTTTAAAAACATTACATCCGGCGTAGTAAAGGCAGGTTTCATTGTTCCCTCACTAGGTTCGCTGTGTTACCGTATTCTTATTTTCCATGCAGTTACCATAAACGCGGCTTACAAAATTCTGTTGTTATTTAAGTTATTGATTTCAGCGATCTAAGTTTTGTAGAGTAGAATTAAAGAGTGATTGGGTTGTTGCGCCGTGTAGTCTTGTAGAAGTTTAACGTCGGTACAGAGGTCCTTACTGCCTCCATCATCAGTGCGATGAGTAAGCCGTGTAAAATCCGATTCATCATTCATTAGCCATGGAAACACTCGACGCTGTACACTCGTAGTCGTTAAATAAACTGCAAATAAATGAGTTGGAGGAGGGGATTTCAACGCCTGAGTAAGATAAGAACTACATTTCTTATTCTAAGAAGGAATGACGTACTCCATATTTACTGTTTAATAAAAAAGACTTTATGACAAAGTGCCTTAATAGGTACACCATTTAGGAATACAAATAATTTTCGGATGTTCTTCATTTTTCGTACCAAATTTGCATCGATATTTGTTGATCGCAGATGTGCTTCCGTTACAGCAGAGTTCATAACACCGCGCAGTAGTAAACTATTCTTACTTGTGTTTCGTTTAACAATTGCCGTATCGAATAATCAGTTCTGGATACGAAACGCGCGGTTTAATCCCTTTTCGAGCTGTCGGCTTTGATACGAGGTGAAAGCCCATCTTGTGGAGTTGACTGCCTTGAAACACACGTGTGATTTAGTGGAGGCAGTCCTGAAACGTCGGATATTTTTAACGAGTAGACACGGTTGATACGTGAGCAGATTTTTACAGTTAATACCCTGGTGTGATGGTCTCGGAGTGGAGAACAGCCGGATCCTTCCCCGTATGGGAAAGTGGAAATATTGAATGCGGATTTCAAGGCCTCCGCTGTTATTTCCAAGGTAGCCGTAGGTCTGTTCTGTTCATCGCCATGTTTCGCTATTATAATTGAAGGAAGACGATAATTTATTCTTTCCGTCTTCCTTTGTTCGTTTTTTCGGGGACAATGCGGAACACGCCCCTACTAGGTGACCCCCACCTTCAGGATGATCAGGAGGTTACAGGCCTGCAGCTTTCGCCTCAACAGTTTTCTGATGCAGGCGGGAGCGACGCTGATCGTCACAAGGTGGTTGGTCGTCTTCTGAGTTGTTGCGCTGTGTAGTTTGCCGACGTTTCAGAGGTGCTTGCTGCCTCCATCATCAGGGAAATGAGTGATGATGGTGGTAGCAGCCATCCCCGAAACGTCGGTAAACTACGAGAATAACCAGCGCAGCAACCCAGAAGTCAAGTCTTTATACTCGTCGCCGTGAGAACCTGAAATATCTGAACTGTATTGAGTTTTCGATGGACGTAAATTTGGAATTGGGAGCTACGGCCGCCTTCGTTGATTGCAAGAAATGAATGCGAAAGTTGCATTTTGAACGAGTCGTTAGGCCGCTTTCGTTGATTGCAAGAAGGCGAAAGTTGCATTTTGAACGAGTCGTTCCAGAAACAGAACTCCGTAGCCATGGCAACATAACCGTGCTTGCTGTAGCGTAACATGTCTGGCATTCGCAAAGCAAAACAAAAAGCTGTCAAATGACTGCAGTGCAACCAAGAAACATTAAACGCATGTAACGACTCGGCGAATCCCTGGGATGGATCTGTTCAGTACAGAATTGGAGGAATTCACAGTTTAAGAAATGGGAAATTGAGACCGGATTGGTGGAAAATAGACTGCAGCAGAGTCAGGTCATGTGACAGGGAAAGAACTTGAAAGGAGGCGGTCGTCGCCTGTTCTGACTTGATGTCGCTGTGTTCGCCTAGAACATCTTAGAAAACCCACGAAAATATTTAGTTGGAATGACTTATATTTGAACCGAGTACCACATGAATGGAAGCCTGCAGCCTTACCGCAGTACCAGCCGGCTCTGTGTTTGTTTAATGACTCTGGCTCTGACGAAAATTAATTTGGCTTTCGTTTGTTTTGGGACGGTGATTCAGTTGCTGAATTTCTGTAGCCTCGACTGTATCATATGGGATGACTACACGGATTTTGTTAAAGTTATTGGGTCCCGACCGGGATCCGAACTGGGTATTTCCTCGCGTACTGCCCAGAAGCAGCGCTGTCTCATCTACTTTGGTTATATGACGATAGAACAAAGTAGGATAATTAATTGGCATGCGATCTGAGGAACACTGGCTGTCTGGACGTTGATTGATTATGCCAACCGCTGGGCATTACCCGTCGTCTGATGTGTGTATGAGCCGCGACTCGACGCCCTGATGATGGAGGCAGCAAGGATCTCTGGAACGTCGATAAACTTCTTCCAGACTACATGGCGCAACAAGCCAGAAGACAGTCGGCCATCTTCAGACTCACCGCCGTGAGAACATCAAATCCTCCAGTTCAGTTCTACATTTTAGAAGTACCGATAATTTCCACACTGGAGCTTACAATCTTGCGGCTTCCAGTGGGACACGGCTTAGATTAGTTGAGTAAATATTAAATTATTAGCCTGCAATCAGGATGGGCGACCAGCACCTGCTCACGCTGTGATGACCACCACTCAGAGGGGCAGGTGCGCTGTGACAAAGAATGTGCACCTTTAGGCGTCCGATTCAGCCAGTTAAACCTTCTCGTAATGGAATACGATAGGACCAAATGTTGCTCTTAACAAACATCTAAGTATTCGGGAGGTACCGGTTTGAAATCCCTGTCCGGAGACCGTCTATCCTGACTGAGGGTCTTCTCAGTTGTTCGAGAGAATTCCGGGACACAAAGTGAGATTTCAGGTTCTCACGGCTGTGAGTATGAAGACAACTGTCTTCTGGGTTGTAGCCCCGTGTAGTCTGAATATGTGGAGTCTTACTTACATTCCCGTTTTCGTGAGGTGATTCAAGGGGTACTTTGCCCCCGACAGAACTTCACAATTGGAGTTGGCACTATTGTTTCGCTTAGTGGAGTCCCGCGTTCGATTCTAGACACGGAGGTTGGCTCACTTCACTGGTATTTGATATTTTTTTTACCGATACTGCTTACTGACAGGTGATGGGTTGGTACTTGGAAGTGGACCACGATCACATATTGCTTTCAGATCGTACCTAATTCATTATACAGTCTTCCCATCCATATCTTGGAGCATCTTGTGGCCACGCGAACTATAAAAATCTCCCAAAATAGTCAATATAATCCGTGTTTCCATCTTCTGTGTTCCGTATCTTAAGGTCATAAGAGAGCTGTAGAAATGCGATTATTACATTTTGTTGCGTTTTATCTACACCCGCCTGAGATTGTTTTCCATGTGTACGCAGGATGGCTTTATTTATGGCTGACCTAAAAACCCGATGTTTAGTTTGGTTAATTCTGGTTTATTTGTTCTGTACTATTTGGTATGGCTAACGTCTCTTTACTGTCTACTGTACGATACAGATCTGATTCGACATTTTACCGCGTCTGCTATGTAGTCGTTCCAGAATTCCTTTGGATTTTGGACGATGATCTCTTTTCCGAGCTGGTTATGAACCTGCAGCACTCGCAGTTGAGTAGGATTTGAGTTTTCCACTGCGGTGAGCCTGAAGATGGCCACTGTCTTCTGGCTTGTTGCGCCAAGTAGGATTTGAGTTTTTCCACTGCGGTGAGCCTGAAGGTGGCCACTGTCTTCTGGCTTGTTGCGCCGTGTGGTCTGGTAGAAGTTTACCGACGTTTCAGAGCCACCATTCGCAGTTAAGATTGTGTACAAGGGCAGAAAATAAATAAAGTCGGACATACCCGCCTTTTAAGGTTGAGGGGTTTGAAACTGAATTACGTTACCCGCTTTCTAGGGTAAATCAGCGTTTCTTCTTCTCTGCTATTCGATCAGTGACACCATAAACACCGCCTACGAGACACGGAAAAGAAAAAGTAATTTTGAGGTAAAGATAAAGTCCTCGTACTTCATTAAGGACCACGCCATGAAGACTTTCGGGGTGGAGGTAGAGCTTTACGAATTCTTTAACCGCGGTGAGTTACGAGTTTCACGCTCCGGCTGCTTTGCACCCTGTAAGAGAATCCCTTGGTGCACGTGACTCAGGGGACCGCGTGTGCCCCAGAGCCAGTCTGGGCGCTGTCGCCCCTTTTAGAAACTGGACCCCGGTCTTCCATCCCATAACCGTGTTCACTAGACTGCCTGGGGGTACGTCGTGACAAACTAGTCGGCAGACGAAAGCTAAGGAAGCCGAGATGTAATATAGTAACGTTTCCCAGCTTCGATATATATATATTGGTGTAACGTAATGCAACGCAGAATTTGGTTCGCCGGTACGAAGGACAGTTTCCTGCCCATTAAGTGTCGGGAGATTTTTTTTGTCTATTTCGAGGTGTAAAGTGGTCTGATCACTTACCACCAACTATTGCCTGGGTTAAAAATACTTCTTCGCTGTCTATGCGTTCTCATGACGAGGCGCCTAGACGGATAATTTTGCTTTTTATTACCAGAACTAGAATTTGCGGCTCGATTGAGAAACTGGTCTAGATGTTTCAAACTGCTGCCCTCCTTGCTGACCTAAGTTCGGGGGATGGCGTTAAAATATGAATCATACACACATACCAATTGCAAAACCATTACCTCGATGAAACATTACACACACCCCTCCGAATCCACCCCCCGGTATACCTTTGTTTTTCGTGCGTACGTGCGTGAGTAATATTGATGCGAGATCTTTGTCACTCGGCGAGATTTTCCCGCGTCGCAATGACGTGTCGGTCTGATGATGGAGTGCCTGCCTTGCCGGTATAACCTGTTCTACCGAGTTTGATGGCCGACAGACCGGCCGGTCGCCTGGCATCTCAAGTACGCGCCCAGACATGAAGCGAGTGCAGGCCCTCAGTGGTGTGAAAACTGGTGACCACTTTTGTGTTTTGTGGTGTTGTGTCATAGTGACATCTGTGTGTGGCCCGAAATGACCGAACACTGGACCCCACATATACGTGAGATAGCTGTCAGTGGTGACAAGTGTCCTCAATGATTAGCCATGCCGAGGCCGATTCGCGAAACTGTTGGTTGGCAAATTGTGTGAATGCCGATGGCAGAACTATGGATGTATGGGAAATTGTAAACCACCTCCTCAGAAGCTATCACCAGGTACTTTTACTTCGCAGACTGCGTATTTTCTCGAGCATGGATGCCTTCGTTTCTGGGGTACAGGCATTATCAAGACCCGTTTGTGAACAGGTGCTTTTACTTTGTCGTCAGATCGGTAATGCGTCATTAAACGCGACAGGTATTTCGCGGAGTTGTACGCGCAGTGGAAGCCCATATTACAGGGGCTAAGCTCATTGAGACTGGACGGTATCCATGAATGTTAATTATGTAAGGAATGGCCGGCGGCCGTTTTCGTTCTTCGCGTTACTGCTGCCTCGGAATGTGCCTGGTTAGACTGAGGAAAACCACCGGAAACTTGTCTTGGGTTGTCGAGTAAATCGGCCTACATTCGAACCGTCACTGCTCTGTCAGTCTCGTGACAAATTGATGCGTTGTTAAATGAGTTACGTATTTTCACAAGCACTTCCACAGTCGGAGCCTGTGAGTTACAGCCGGCATTAAGACAGTTTTAATGAAATTCGTGTGTGGGGGTAATGGCGGTCACGATTTTGTCACCGAGGAAGATCCTATCCGGACTGTGACTAACAGTCGTCGTTAAATAAATCACAAAGAATTAAATAAAATATGTTCTGACAAGTTTAGTTGGCAGTCACTGCCTTTTCCCCCCGAAATTCTCACTGACATTTCAGGATCTTCCCATCTTATTTGACTGCATATAACATTGCAGTTGAAACAGCATCGTTGAATGCTTAGATAACCATAAATAAGCCTCATTAATCAGAATGCAGAAACGAGAGCGCATGAGCTGGTACTTAATTAGTGAATCAGGATTGTGATAGGTTCGGATGTATGAAACAAGAAACTCACACAGAATTTTTGTAGTATTTCACTTTTCGATAGGTCTGTGGTGAATAATTAATGAAGTACGAGGATATAATTTTTGACTGATTGATATATGAAATGTGATTAACTTTACAAGAATATATTTATAAAGCAAAAAGGTAAAATTGAACTCGTGTGTCATTGAGTCTCGTGCCATGATGGCGTGTTGGCGGCGGCGCGGTGAAGTTCGGAGGACTCACTCTGAAGTAAACCTTGACACTAGAAGGATGTGAGTGGTCTGCAACACGCTACGGCCGCTTTACCCCCCGAGGGAGAGGTGCACGTTGGATATGAGACTGGTTGGGCCTCGGGGTCGATCTGGACGCAGAGGGAAAGTCTGTCCCTGCCGGGAATTGAGGCCAACCTTATCCAGGTCTCTAGCAGCGCATTGTATCTGTATTGAACGAACATGAAGAACAGAGTTGTGTTGTGAAGCCGTGTTGTCAGACATCGTTCGTTCCCCGTGTTTACGGTACGCCGAACACGAGGGGGCCACATTTGCTAATGAAGCTTCTGCGGCCGGTAATCTAGATCGGTGAAGACGCACAAAGAATTAGGGTACTGTATCACGGAGCCGCTGCCACCGCACGTCTTACTCCGCTTTTTTGCCTCAGGATCCGTGAAACAGGAAACAAGCAAGTTGTGTAGAAGCCTCATAAATATCGCTACAGTAAGCAACTGGAACAGCAGGAGGTTGAAATTAGTAAGAGTGGAAGTAGCGAATCACACTCTCAGTTTAGTAGGAGTCCATGCCATCGACCAAAACATGTAATCCGCGTAGAGGATGTGAGAAATACGTGCAACATTTTTGTCGGAAACCCCTCAGCTAAGAGTTCACTCGGGAGATACAAACGAAAAAAAATACAGATACAGGTTGTGGACGACAGATGCTGGTTCATAATAAGAGCTAATTATTTTGCTGTTTAGCGATGTATTTTCAGCGTCGAATTATATGGTGATTGACAATTAATTATTGGTAAATGTAGAAGTAGGCAGCCGTGGCTTATTTTAAGGTAATATTCCGTTGTCTTCCTAAAGGGACGGGAAAACCAAGAAGGAAGGAGTCATCGTGTTTGTAGAAATAGTCGGTTGCGGTCGTGGAAGTGGACTGCAATGTGACATGACAGCTGCAGTTAAAACAAATAGTATTGATTGGGGCCCCGGTACCGGAAGTGTGTGTTAGGTACGGAGACGTGAAATACGAGCGAATCGCGTGAACCGCCGCCCCCATCACGTGCCCAACTCACGCTTTTTATCGACTGTCAGAAAACAGGGGGAGGGAATTTGCAATTGTGTTAACGCAACAGAAATGGTTCCCTTTGCTCTCTTGATAGAATGCTTTATTTTGAATCTGCTTCAAAACTGCATTTGGTTGAATGAAGACGTTTTTTACTCTTCAAGGGCGGAAAAAGGATCGATTAAAATACTGTTTTAAGAGTCAGGTTTACAAATTGATGTTGAAGACCCGAGCATGCTCACTGGCTGAGATCGAGGGGAAACAAATAAATAAATTGAACTTTTTTTGCTCTGAATATTAGTCGACTTGCTATTTAACTTAATGTGTTGGAGCTGAAGGCTGGGCATAGATGGAATGTCAGTATTGAAGTCGATCATAGGGAATTGGAGTTGGTAGGTGGATTGGATTCGTGTGATTCAGGATGAGGACCATTTGCAAGCCTTTATTCCATGGAAACCCTAGATGGCTGTTTCCTTCGGATCTGTAGGATTTTTCCTCCAGCGCCTCTGTCCAGACCGGCTCTGGGGCCCACCCAGCCTCCTGTCCAGTGGGTATCGGGGTTCTTTCCTGGGTGTAAAGCACTACCGGGGCATGACGCTAACCACTCACCCCCCATCTAGTACCGAGGTTAAGAATGAGTTGGAGCTATAACGCGCGCCCCCCCCCCCCCAAGCACCTACAGTATTCATAAAATATTTTGGAGATATGTGAATTTTCTGTCATTGTCATATTTGATATTCTCTTGTTTGTGCACTGTATTTATTGTCAGGTGGTGGGTGTCCAGTCACTGATGTGGGGAAAGCAGACATTTATTCTGATGATAAAATGAAAGGCATGAAGAAATCAGTTTGTGGGCTTAGTACAGTAGGGCACTGCATATACGGCAGGTTAGGGACCAGACCCCCGCCGAAAAGCGAAAATCGCCAAAAAGCGGATCTTTGCCGTTTTTCAATTGCAAATGCATATCAAAGCCTAATAAGATGTTTACACTAACATATGTCTCGGCCATAGACTTGCATTGTTCACGAAGTGTAATCATCTCTAACTTGGCATTTAAAGTAAGAGGCTTACGGGCTTCTCTTTTTATCGCTACTACCCTTAGATGCCATTGCAATTACACTGTAGTAACACAAAAAAATATCCGTGGCGTAACAGCCCTCTGAGAGCCAAAGCCGACTAGCT
>NW_019060208.1:905644-921760 GCF_000696155.1 Zootermopsis nevadensis
TGGGGGGGGGGGGGTTGAGTAGGCCCCAGAGATGGCCCGAGTGCTGTAACTAAGAAAATAGTTTGAGTTCTAAAAGGTTTTGGTAGTATGAGATTTGGAAGGTAGAGTTGAGCAAGACATATATTTTGTAATGTTTGATTGTATGGATGGTTTCATGTATATTGCAGACTATATATAAATCAGAAGTTCTTTTCAACACTGGCAGTTATGTGATCTTGTTTTGGCAGGTTATTAACCAAGAAGATCTTGCAGCAATTCTGCCTGATGTGGTGACAACTGGTAACCATGATGATGGTGGAGCCCCATTCGATGGGTTTGAAGATGTGAGTTCTGAGAGTGGGAAAGTGGCTGCTGATGGAAGTGGCAGCATCCAACAGCAGCAACAGGGTTCCAGCCAGCGGGCAACAGAATCAGGCAGTGATGTTGAGCTGCCTGAGCAGGTGGTGAGTGAAGCCATCAAGAGGATCCACATAGACAGCGAGGAAGTGGCACAGGAGGCAGAGGAGGCAGATGCAAGCAGCAGTGGGGAGAGTGGTGAGGAGGAGGCTGGGGGCAGTGGGGGTGGATCTGCATCTGGCTACTCGTCCACTCTGTTGCAGCAGTTTGTTGAGAAGACGGAAATCCTCTCATCGTCCACGGCAATGAGAGAGGAGCCCCGTAGAAGGAAGCGGGGCAGGCCTCCAAAACTTGCCGTCAAGTTAGAGTCTACTGCAGAGAGTTCTCGTTCTGGGGGTGTCGGAAAGTGCATGCCAGAGCTTGAATCTTACATGAGGTTGGATTGTTCTGTGTCAAATGTGTCTCCGGACAGTGGAATTCAGTCTGTTGCTGGTTCTCCCATTCATCAGTCGTGCTCTCCAACTTCAAACCTTCCAGCTCATTCACCAGCTCCTGCTCTGACTGCAAGCCCACGCAGCACCCCACCCCCTCCTGTACTTTTCCTTGGAGAGGAGCGGCGAGGCAGCCTGGCAAGGAGAGGTCCTGGTCGCCCACCCCGATCACGTGGACCTGGCCAACCCAAGGGATTAGGGAAAAAAAGTAGTTCTGAAGGGAGAGGAGAGACCACATTAAGGGGCGAGGTTGGGTGTGGGGATTGTGGAAGTAGAGTTCTGGCAAGTGGGACTGATAGTTGTGATGAAAACCCACCTGCACCATCTCCAGTGCCAGTGGTGCCTGTTAAACGAGGACCTGGGAGACCAAAAAAAGCTCCACCGGTATTGGAGCCCAATTTTCCTTTACCGACATGTGAGCACATCTGCAAGGACGGAGATGGCAAGACTCAAGCAAATAAGAAAACTGGTGTCAGTACTAAGGCTAGTGAACAGCAGTCAGAGAGTGATGTGAAACATCCAATGGTTGAACTTGCAAATGAAGAGGTGAGCACAAAGGAGCACAAAAGCAGTACAATTCTAAATGAGATTTGTGAGAGAGTGAGTAAACGCCTGGAACTTCCCAATCCATTAATGGAGCGTAGTGAAGTAAAGAAGTTCCATTCAAAGTCCCCAAAGGTGAAAGTGGGGGCACAGCGGAAATCAGAAGCATTCGCTCAGGCTAAAGTAGGAGCGTGGGTGGAGAAAAGGAGGAAAGGAAGGAGAAGAAATGAGTCTGGTGACTGGGGTGAAGTGGAGTCAGGACCAGAAAATGAACATGGCCCTCAATTTCAGTTTCCTAGACAGCGGCGACTGTCTAGTTCTGCTGGATCACCTTGTAGTTCTAGCCATCAGGGAAGTATCCGGAACATCTCGGCGTCAAAAGCTTCTGCTTCCAGGATGCTGAAGTTTCCTTCGGGCATGCCTCACCATAAACATAAGAGAAGGAAGAAAAAAGTGAAGCGCTTAAGGACTGAGAAGAGTTTATCAGATCCAAATTTTATTCTGGACTTAGAAAAACTTTCTCAGGATTTTAAACGATGTTGCATCATTGCCAAGACTAATGCCTGTCCTGCCTCAGGCTCTGGGGATGTCAACTTGCCTTCCATCTTCAGGGTGAAGAGAATCATTAAGAAGAGGAAAGGTAGCGAGAAGTCTCAGCGTGCTAGTGACAGAGAATCGGGAACTGAGGGTGATGGTGGCAAGGAGAAGAACCGGCAGCGACGGCCAAAGAAAAGCACAGTGGAGGCTCCAAAGGTAAGTGAAATGTGTGCACTAGATGTGGTCTGTTGAAGCCCTTATTTGGTTTCTTTGAAAACATGGGTGTGAAAAATTTGAGGCTTTCATAATGGTCACTTTTCATTGTGTAGTTTGGTATAAAGTAAAGTTTGTCCCGCTACGTGCCATGTAGGCGCTTGGGGTGAGCGGAGGTGTAGCTCCTCTCTTTCTTGACATATCAAATAAACTTACAAACTATATTGCCTGATGGAGTAGTGAGTTATTTATAATTTTATCAATGGCTTTCTGTCCCCTTGTATAGTGCTTTAATATTCCTTGTGTGTTATTGATCTGAGGTTTTCATATTGTTGCTTTACTCATCTGCACAGAGGAGAGTTGCACAAGATAACATACTGTGGAGAAGTGCTAGATGTTTAAATGCTTACATGGAACTGGTAATGGGATGAATTTCAGCTGTCCCTACTACTGTTAATACTTTTAGGATGATTTTGCCAGATGTCATACAGTTCCATTGCATTATGATCAGAAAGTGTGCTTTTGATATCTAGAACTGGAGTAGAACTTCTTGCATTTTGTAATGTATTACCAAGTACTTTGGAAACTTTTGGCAGGTAATCCTGTATTACTGCAGTTACATGCATCACGGTTTGTATTCTCCTTCAGGGACAGGAGAGGGTCGAGACGAACAATGAGCAGAGACTGCCTTTGAAGAAGCGCCACTATCATATATCAACTGCAGCTGCCATCCTCCAGTCAACAAACTGTCTGCCAGGGTCTTCCCAGTCTGACTCAGTGGTCACAGCAGTAGATTGTACTAAAAAGGCCCTTGAACGTACTACTACTCAGGACAAAGACAAGCTGCTTTCCACAAGTGTTGGTGTTGCCAGTAAAAGCCAAGGGAAACCCACAGCTGATAAGCCAGTGATGATGAGGGATAAGGGTGGTTGTGGAAGTGTTGGGGGCAGTAGCAGCCATATAAACAGTTGTGAGGTAAAGGCAAAACCCGTTGCAGACTTGCCAAGAAATTCAATAGATGAAGCGATCGAAGCATGCATCACTAGGTATACAGCAACTTCCCCGCCAGTTGAGAACTCTACTCTTTCAGTTCACTCAGTGATAGCAACGCCAAAGAAGCGGCATCGCATGGAAACTGCTGCTGCTGCTGCTGCAGCAGGCGTGATGGGTAAGAGTCTGTGTACATCTGTGAACAAAAGCAAAGAGAGTGGCACAGCTGAGGGAGGAGCGATGAGCAGCAACAAATTGTCTGGTGTTGCAGTGACCACTCCACCTCCAAGTAAACGAACTGTATCCAGAAGTGCAAGCGCAAACTCTGGTACTGTGGTCGCAGTTTCAAGTGATTTCAGTGTAACTCATGACATAATGAAAAGTTTTGTGGCTCCAGACTCCAGTGGCAGTGGATTATCTGAAGCAGTTGTTGACTCCACAACTGGATCAACAACACTTAAAGTTTCATCTGTGAGTAAAGTGACTTCCTCGTGTAAAGTATCTCCTCCAGTAAACAAGGTGACCTTACAGGCAAATAAAGCCACATCCCCCACAAGCAAAACATTTGTGTCATCGAGCAAAAGTTCAAGTCCATTGAGTAAGCCATCTTCTGTGACACCTAGTAAAGTGTCTTCACCTACCAAGGTGACTACAAGTAATGGCAAAGTTTTTTCATCTCCTGTTAAACAGATTTCTCCTGTCAGTAAAGTGTCCATATCTTCTCCAAGTAAAGCTACTACATTTGTGCCCACGTCTACTAACAAAGTGTCAAGTACATCTGGAAATAAAGTAACTTCACCATTAAGTAAATCGTTAGTACCTGGAAGTAAAGCAGCTTCACCGAAAGCTCTTGCAGTTTCTTCTAAAATAAGCTTGTTTCCTTCTCATGTCGTGACAGTGTCTGCTGCTACTGTCACCACAACTACTACTACTGCTGCCACAATGGCTGCTACCACTGTGGTGACAACTGCAACTACTGCAATAACATCAGTATCAACATCAACAGTAGGTGAAATGGTGTCAAGTAGGTTAGCTGTAATGCCTGTGCAACACAACTTAAGGTTGAAGCGTGCAAATGGAGCATCAGAAAGGGATGATTCCTATTTGAGGCGCAGTGGTATAGGAAAGAAAAAGAAATTGATTCGTGATATTCGTGTACATGTGACAAAACTTTCCCCCACAGACTTTCTTTTGAAGAAAGCTGTTGGCACTGTGAAGCAGCGTGTGCGTCGGAGGAAAGCTATAAATCGTACAGGGTTCCCAATCAAAAAGAAAAAGAAGAAACTTTGTATCAAAAATGGTGATGTGAAACCACTGAAGTGTCCAAACAGTGCCCCTGTTCCTACACATCTCTGTACACCTGTGATAAATGTAGATGTTAAGAAATCTCTTGCCGATGATAGCACAGCTAAGACTCCATCTCAGAATAGTGGTGGTAAAGAAATTCTAAATCGTGCTGAGACTAAACAACCCCATGGTTTTTGTAGGAAGGATAGAAACAACAGAATCTCAGAATCACGTCCTAAAGATAGGGAAGTGGAAAAAGAAGATAGGTTGAGAGGAGAACTTGAAAAGAAGTCAGCGGAAACAGTGAGCCGTGAACCAAGACAAACAGTTAATGGTAAACGTGATGCAATGAAGTTGTCAAATGAAGACATTTCTCTTAATGAGAAGGAGCCTGTGGGGTCAAAATCAGGAGAGGATGATGATGGTAACCCAAGTAAAACAGAAGACATTGTGGAAGTGGTGGTGGAAGATGCTCTGTGTTCACAAGCCAAAGAGTCTCAAGCTAGTTTGAAGCAAAGCAAAGGATCTGTGGTTGACTGCGGCCAGGAGTGCTCAAAGTTCTCGGAGTCATGCAGCCTTACAGTCCCTGGGACAGACCTAGGGGTGCCAGTTGCCAGTGTTCAGGCCTCTGATGCAGGGGATAAGGATTTTAAAGTACGAAACAAGAGGAAGCGGGATACTTCAAAAGATGACTATCCCCTGCCGCTTGGCTCAAAGCGAATGAAGAAGTGTCGAGATGAAGAAATGGATCAGGATGACAGGTAAGTGAGATTAATTAAAAGTTCTTTATTGCCATTGTTAGTCTCCTGGCTTCTAACTCTGTGTGGATTTGAAAGTGGATTCCAGCATTTTGGAGGACATGCTGCCTCTGTCTTTAAGGTTGAATAAATCCAGTACCACTCACACATCATATCACTAATAGCAAAGTTCTTCCATTACCAGTGGTAATTGTAGCATTCTTTCTGTATGTTTGATAGAGTTACCTTTTTTATAGCAGATTCCATTTATTTAGTGTATTACTCCTGTTGCAATCTCAGAATTGGCGTTTCACAACCCATTTCAGTAATTTTGTATAAGCTGTTGGTGTAACTATTTCATGATAATGTGTTTCCTACAAAGCTGATTTTATCACACCGAGGTTGTTTTACAGCTCATTACAAACAAATCATAGCTTTGAAAGTACGTGGAATTTTAACAATGTTTTTGTTGCCCCCCCCCCAATATTTGATGACGATTACAGGTTTTGAACATCTTGCAAATGCAGCAGTAAATTATTTTTCTGTTGCATAATTTGTGGTGTAAATTTTTCTCGTGTATTATTTTATTGTCTTCGCAACTTCACTTTGTCTTGTCCTCCCTACTCCTAATTTTTCACTTTTTCATTACTACTACTGCAGTTCTGTTCTTACAGTTTTTCTGGGATTTTCTTCAATAGATTTTATCCAAGTAGGATACATTCAAACATTATATTATGTGGTATGTACAGGCATGAAAGCTTCAGAGCTGTCCCTGTTGTTTGCATTATAAATTGTTGATAATGAGTCATGGATGAAATTTCTAACCTTTGTTTTTGGCATCAATGAGTGAGACTTAAAATGGCAAATTATATGTTTAATTTTCAATATTTAGTTACATCACCCATCTTTCAGTGATGTTAGAAGCTGTGTATGAAATGTGTCTTCAAGTTGGTGTGTGTTTGCAGCTGTGATGTCCTACCTTTTGAAGTGTTACCATGTAGTGATGTTCCATCTGGGGATGAATCAACAAAGTCTTGTCGTCGCAAGAAACAGCCTCGCTGGAGAAAGAAGTTCTTGGCTGCTGGTCTCTTTTCTGACTACTACAAGGAGGATGAGTATGTCTGAATTAATTGTGGAGTGCAGAAGTACCTCTTTACATAGGCTGTGCACAAAAGAAAAGAATACAAGAGAAACTATTTTACAGCATATTGTAATTATAGAAGTGCGATGAGATTTAGTCATGTGGTACTGAGGCCCCAAATGAAATTTATGTACCAGCCCCTGATGATGACGCTGTTGGTGATAGATGTGGATAGAGGACTGATAGACAGGTAATTGTCAGGGTCTTCACTGTGAGCAGCCAGCAGCTAACCTCTTCAACTGTATTACTATCGTTTGCATCATGTAGTATGAATTTTGAGGCTCTGATTACGTATAAACCTGTCATACCATAGCTAATATAACAAGTGATAGGGACTCACAAATTGAGATCAGGTGACATAGTCTTTTATACATTTATAAGCAAATTATAACAGTATAAAATCTTACTAAAATACCTTTAGATCTGATCTGCAGATAGCAGGCATTTTAAATCGCATGTAATGCTTGTGGCCATTTGAATGATAGAATTGAGATTTCCATCTGTAAGCTGATTTTTTCTCAGATTTTTTTTAACAAAAGTTTAGTAGTTTCTTTGTGTTATAAATTACATTAATTTGCCTGCTTATAATTTATTCTCAGTTTCTAGTTCTCACATATTGTTACTAATAAGGAATTTTACAGTATAAAAAATAATCTAAAAACGCCTGCCTTGCAACTTAATAACACACTGCCTAACATTATATCTTCCTGCAAGCAGCTTTCAGAAAAGACAGTGAAGAACAAGAAATATGATCGAAATGAATATAGTTTCAGAAGAAAATTAGGTACCGTGGTGTGTGTCACATAAGTGAAGGTTGTGTGCTATGCAGTAAACAGAAGAGCAGTTTGTAACATATGTTGATGTTGCTAGGCCTAGGAAACCAAACAGTGATGTGGGGAAGCCAAGACTGGTGTACCGACCAGAGGAACATCAGCATGGCCTGCTGCCTCCCCCCTATCACTGTGGCAAATACTTGCGACAGCGGCGTGTCGAGTTTAAGCTGCCGTACGACTTATGGTGGCTGCACACACACAACCAGTTGCCTGGCCGAGACAGAGTGCCTTCGTGGAACTACAAGAAGATCCGTACCAGTAAGTATATTGTCTTTTCAAAATGTCATTGTGCCAAAATATTATACAGTGTATGGTGTCAGTCCTGTCCATATTGATAGAATCGTTCAGAAGCTTCAGTTTATATGGTGTTTTTAAATAGATGATTTCATATAATGCAAGTAATTATTACTAGTATTTAAGCATTTTATTTGAGAACTCTTGTACAGTGTAACCTGAATGTGACTAGAACCTTGTTTAAATAGGTATTTATAATGTTTGAAAATGGTTGAAATACTTATTTTCCAAGTCCATCTTGTGATTTATAATTGTATATTATTTTGTGATATGGTACTGAGGTTTCAGAAATAAAGTAATTTGGGCACTATTTATTCTTGTTTGAAGTAGTTATCATGTAGATATGAAAGCAACAAAATTTAATTCATTATTTTCTCTATGTTTATTTGCAATACGTTCCATGGGCAACAAGTGGGAAGGGCCAGTTCTGAGTGTGTTAGTAGCGCAAATGTGTGTGCGCGTGCACGTGCGCACACACTTGTATATATATGTCGGTTTAAACTTTTTACATTACATTTTTATAAGTATTTATGGTACAAAGTTGGTTCATGGGCCATTTGTTTCCAGATGTAGGTAGATTAGTTAGAATTTTCCAACCCACTCCACCCATTCACTTAATGAATCAGGGCAGAATATTGTTTTTTCTTTACCATTTAAGGTGCATGTGAGGTTCAGTTTATTTTGTTTTTGTTTCAGAATGGTTGAACTTAGTCCAAAATTGGACTGGAACTTGGTTTTATGATCGGAACCCATTATAGACTCTATTTATTTTAACACATGATCTGCTATTAAGACTAATTTCAGTTCATGTTATTGGGTATACAATTTTGGATTCCTTGTACTCTGACTGATGTACCATTACATGATTCAAATAGTGTTTTGTCTGAATGTGATCGACTACATAAAAGATTAACACTGCAGGTTATGGCTGCACGTGAACTACATTTGTTACCTATAAATTGTGCTGTTTTGTCCAGATGTGTATTATGATGTGAAGCCGACATACACATATGAGGCACAGGCTTGCAACTGTGTTCTGCCCTCTACACTGGGCCATAAAGGATGTGGGGAGGACTGTATTAATCGTATGGTGTATTCAGAATGCTCACCCCAACTCTGTCCATGCAAGGAACTCTGCTCAAACCAAAGGATACAGCGCCATGAGTGGTCCCCAGGACTGGAGAAATTTATGACCAAAGACAAGGTATGTTATTTTACAGAGCCACTTGTGTTTTGTTCATTATCAGTGAATGCAGTTTGAGAAGTGCATCATACCTTGCTATATCACATGTTTTACAGAACTTCAGGATAATTAATTTTAAAGTGCAGTAGTTCTCACTCTACCAATCTAATGAGTACTGGGAGCTTTTTTCTTTGGGGTAAACTGCCAAGGTTAAACCTTAATGAGCTGTCCTATCCCTCCTCTTACTTCTCCATTCACTTCATCATGTGATACTTGAGCACAGGAACAATTTTACTTTTGTCTTTATCAGCTGGTACATTGTAAACATTTTTGTTGTAGGGTTGGGGTGTGAAGACCAAGTATGCTATTAAGCCTGGTGAATTCATCCTTGAATATGTAGGAGAAGTGGTGAGTGAGAAAGAGTTCAAAGCACGTATGGCAACACGCTACATCCACGACACGCACCATTATTGCCTTAACCTAGATGGAGGGTTGGTGATAGATGGTCATCGCATGGGAGGAGATGGTGAGTTTAAAATAAGCTAGGCAAATTTTGCCTCTGATGCACTTGTACTGAGTTGTTGACTTTCATAATTTTTCATTGCATGCTATGTGTTGTTATGCCTTTCAGTAACATTGACCGTTTGCTCTTAATAACTCTGTGTTTAATGTGACTGAAAACACTTTTTATGTCTCACATTTGAAGCTGAATGTGTGTTGTAGTTACTTTACCTCTGTTGCTGTTTCACTTTCAGGCAACTTTAATCTTACTGAACCATTTTTCAGCCACTAGAGAAGCAGTAAAAACATAGTATTTGTTGTGTAAAATTTTGTAAAGAATATTTGAGATAAGGAAATATTGGTTGTTTAATCACACTTATAACATGAAACTTTTGACAGCATGGCAGCCATGTGATATTTATATAAAACTTCAGTCTTAACACTGTGTAGACCAATAGGCATGTATTTTTATAGCTCAGAGAGTAAGTCAAATATCACTGTATACAGTAATGCAAAGAGATTTAATTTCTCCATGCCATGGTACAAACCTGACACTTGATTATGTTGACAGAGGTGTTGCCTCCTCTACGCTTTCAGACAAACTTTCCTGCATATTATATTTATCCCCAAGAGAGATTTTGTCAGTCATCTTTATGATCATCACACCTTCAAAAATTCAGCCTACCCCATCTGGTGGAATCCTCCATCCAGGAGATTCATTATTTACATTGCTAGTATTTTGCAGTGATGTACATACTGTCATGTAGTTATTTCAATTGTTTGCTGCAGGTCGATTTGTGAATCACTCATGTGAACCCAACTGTGAGATGCAGAAGTGGAGTGTCAATGGATTATTCAGGATGGCTCTGTTTGCGCTGAGGGAAATCGATCCACATGAAGAACTCTCCTATGACTACAACTTCTCATTGTTTAACCCAGCTGAGGGACAGGTATTGTTTCACTTTCCCCAGTTTCAAGATGAATGAAACTCTCCCAGCTTTTCACATATGGAAAATATATTCAAATTTGTTTTTGAGTTTTGGTGGGATAAATGCTATGGGCAGTCTGAAAGTAAATGACTTATTGAACTTCCTTTGGAAAGACACTGTTCTTCACATTTCTCACAGAATTTATTAAAATAGTATGTAGCTGCTAGTTATCTTCATATGTGTTACATTCACAAGGCTTGTAGCGGAATTGGGAAACACAAAAGTACAGAATTAGAATCGTATTTGTTCCCTTTCGTGTTGCGTTTATCTGTGGTTGTGGTGTCTGGTAAGTGCTGGCTTCTCCTTGTGATGACGGCCGCAGTTTAATAAGTTAGTTCTCTTGTTAGTGACTTGTGCAATTTTTTCAGCCTTGTAAGTGTGGTAGTATGCACTGTCGAGGTGTGATTGGCGGAAAGTCGCAGCGCGTGAATGGTGCGACACCACGTGTGGAGGAGAAGGGAGAACGCAGGATGGTCGGTAGACCCCGGAAGTATGCGCGAAAGAACAATGGGAGCATAAGCAGCGCTGTGAATGTGAACCCTAACAGCAGTAGCCATACAAGCAGTAGTAGCAGCAGCAGCATTGTCAGCAACAACAGCAGCAGCAGCAATAACATCAACATCAACCACAACAATAGTAACAACAATAGTAATGTCAGTAGCATTGCCAGCAATTCCAGCAGTAACACTGGCACCACCATTAACAGCAGTTGTGCCACTAGCAAACTGAAGTACAAGAAGGGGCTAAATGAGGGAAATACAGGGCAACGGCAGAGTCATGTGACACCAGTGAAACCCATGTCACACCAGCAGAGGTGTTTTGCGCAATTGCACCATTGTTTCCTACTAAGAAACCTTGAGAAGGTGAGACTGGGCATGGACAGTGGTTTGAGACCCAAAAACTTGATGTTGCATGGTAAATATTCTTCGTTACCGATGTTAGTGATGGAGGTGTTAGTCAGTACAAATTTATGTGCTGCTGTAATTGACATCAAATTATGGAAGTTCATAAAAAAACTTACAATGTCATGTTATTGAACTTCATAATGCAGGGATCTCTATAAGTAATGACACTAAAAGTACTTGAAATTTTAGGTGAAAGGGGTATGGAACATTTAGTTTTTAGTAAGTGAACAAAATGTTGGGTTTATTTTGATACTTTGTAAATAGTATTGTGTTTCCTATGTTATTATGCTATCTTGCAATTTACAACTCTAACTGTAGAGTAGTAGTGGTAGTATGTCATTACGAGGCATTTAAGATCCAAGTGAGATCACTTTTTATAAACACATTTTTTCTAGTTTTAAAAATGATACAGAGATAGAGTTATAGGATTCAGAAATCACACTGACATGCATATCTCACAGATTTTAATTTCCCTTAATTTTAATATCAACATTTTTGTATGTGGTGAAGATTTTTGACATTTGTTCTTTAAATGTATATTGATGTGCTGCCTCTGCATAACTGTTTGTTGGAGTATAACTGCTTGAATGTTGTAATGTGTTATGAAAAATTGATTTCATTTGAACTTTTAAAACACACTGAACTTTGAAGTTTTTTCTGTGATTGCAGGTGAAGCGTCTTCGTGAACGCTTGAAACAATCTTCACGGAGGGAGGAGTCCATGCTCTGCAACTATACACGGCCACAAGTTAAACAGTCAGATGTGTTTTTGACGCAGCTCAATGCACTGACCAGTCCCCGCAATATTCGTACACGCAGACTAGCGCAGGCTGAGGACAATCCAGAACTGACAAGAACAGCAAGGCTTGCCTATGTGTTACGTGACCTGTACAACATTGTGATAGCAGCAAAAGGTACATCAGGAGATTCTCTTTTATGTACTGTAGGGAGATGTGTTTCATTAGAATACCATACTGCATTGTCCTTGATGTTTTATCTGTTTCAAATACAGGCATAATGTTGCATTGCTAAGTTATCTACTGCAGTGACTGCCATCTGTTTCTAGAGGCACCTTACCACCATATGAAGTGTTTTCAGATGCCCTTGATAATTTTAAAATGTACATAATAAGTTCACTTTTGTGTTTTGGTAGATTTATATGGTACCCAGTATAATTTATAAAATTCTGCTAGTCTCTTAGCAACCAGGAGAGGTTGGTAAACTCTGTACAGATGACTCTAACTACATGCAGGGGTTGCATTCCTGTACTGCAGGTAGTCTATATGGAGTTAAAAGAAACATTTTTTATTTATTTAAATATTATACTGAAAAATGTTGCACACCTTCTATGCGATGAATGTTTTATATTGTTTTCCCCCTTGTGGTGAGCCATTTTGGAGAAGATGTTTTAGTTTATAAAATGGGTAATTAAGCTTCATAATTTTACCATTTATTACCAGTGAAATTCAGTATACACTGTTCTGTAATATCATCTTCATTTAATATGTTTCAGATGAGCGAGGAGAGATGCTGGCATCTTCATTTCTGACATTACCATCAAAGCGCAAATTTCCACAGTATTACCAGCGTATCACAGATCCCATTGATCTTTGCACTCTGGAACAGAACATTGTCACTGGATTTTACCGTACCGTGGAGTCCTTTGATCGAGATATGAGTCGGCTTTTTAATAACAATGTGCGATTCTTCGGACGGACATCAGAGTTAGGAATTGCAGCCACAAGGTTGCGCAAGGCATACAACCTCGCAAAAACTGATTTCCTTGCACAGATTGAAGATATCTTGGGGGAGAGCCCTCCAGCATCTTTCATGCCGGAACATGATCCTGGTTTGTGCTCCATGTTTTCTCTGCAGTGAAACTTGCTAATTCTTTGCACAGTGCATGAAGTGAATGTTTACTGAGAAGGTCCATCTTACTTTCCTTCTTCACCATAAGACACTTATTCTTTAATTGGATCCTTTGCCTTTACTCTTTATTGCAGATGCTTGTCTACTGTTACAGTGCAAAGTGCACTACAAACATCACACTGTCCATCCATAGAAATTATTTGTGCTTGTGTTTTGTTACAGGTTCACCACATAAAAATCTGTTTTTCCATTCACAATGTTTTGGTATGTTATCTGTTGCTTAGGAAATTTAACTTCATATGAATAGTGGGTTGTATTGTACTGATAAGAACTGAATGAAAGTTACCTGCCATCTAAGAGTTACTGATTGTTGAAGCAGATGGTACATATGATGTAGTTACCACTTGGTATTTGTAGATTAAACTTACGGTTAGATCAACATGATTTATTTGTGAATTCACATTTTGTGCTTTGTTCAACGATTTCATATGAATTAAGGAGGGATAATATATGTCATTATGTGTCACAGTGAACAGAGAAGCAATTTTTTTTCAGGAGGGGAGGAAGAAGATGTAATTCGGTGTATATGTGGCTTATACAAGGATGAGGGGATGATGATCCAGTGTGAGCGCTGTCTTGTGTGGCAACACTGTGATTGTGTGCATGCTGATGAGGGTGTGGAGCATTATCTGTGTGAGAGGTGTAACCCGCGTCCTGTGGATCTCGAGATCATTATGGACCCACAGCCCCATTATGCCACACCTGGTCTCATGAACTACATCACATTGCTCAGGGGTGATCTGCAACTGAGACAGGGTAACTGATCTGTTGCATGTTACGCTTTATAGGCAGCATTTATACTGATTAAGACACTCTGTAAGGTTTATAATCTTTGTCTTCATATCTCTTAATGAATACATAGATATTATGACACACAAAGTTTAATTTTATCTTTTTTGTTTTGTAAGGGCATGGAACATGGTATGCTATCCTCAAGGGAAAGATAAATTGAAGATGTCTAAGTACAGGGTGCTAAGGGAAAATGCAAAAGAAAGGGATCACTTGGGAGAACTAGTAATAGGTAGAATAAAATTAAGGTGGATCATGGAGAAATGTATAAAGGTATGGGTTGAATATATCTGATTGAGAATGGGGCTCAGTAATGGACTAATGTAAACACAGAAGTGAACCTTTGGTTTAATAAAAGGTAGAATTTCTTGACTAGCTGTGTGACTGGTAGCTTCACGAGGACTGTGTGCCATGCAATTAGTTAGGTACGTACAGTTAAGTTTGTTAAGATATACTATGTGTGTATGTATGCATGCATGCATATAATGGACCGTAATTAATTGATTATGTGGGATTTGATAACTGTGGACTAGTACAATCTCAGTTGCAGTAGTGTCATAAAATGGATATTTGAAGATGAAGGGTAGAATTTACTTTCATTTGGCACCTTTTGCTGTATGATTGTGTATTTAATGATGCAGGTGACACAGTGTACGTGCTACGGGATATAATAGAAGAGAATGCTCCAAAGACATTTCCTCCAACCAAGCATACATACAAGACGATCAAGAACTTCAGTTATGCAGACCTGGATATTTTCAGGATAGAGCGACTGTGGAAGGATGAAAAGTAAGATGGGAAATATGGTTGCTGTACCTTGTTCGGACTGTATGTTGTCTTTAAAAATTATAGTGTTAGAGGGTTAGAGGCTCTGCCTCTGCTTGCTTACTTTATTTGCCAACTCTGCCATTGGGATCCCATCCTTCCCTTTCTTTTTTATTTCACCGTGTTTATTACCATGACATTTGGAATACTTTTTGTTTCACAATTCAGATAATTCTCGTCTTTTGCTTTTAAATAATACAGAAATGGGTAGTGAGAAACAGTTGATAGTTGTCACTCTTGTCCATGTCCATATACAATTTATAATGTTCTGTAGACTGACATGCATATCTTCAGCAGAAGTGCATAATGGAATTTCTAAATATTGTTCTGTCTGATTAAAGGGGAGAGCGATTTGCATTTGGGCACCATTATCTGCGACCTCATGAAACGTACCATGAGCCATCGCGGAAGTTCTTCTCAAATGAAGTTATGAGAGTGCCACTGTATGAGGTGGTGCCTCTTGATCTCATAATGGGACACTGCTGGGTATTGGATCTGAACACATACTGCAAGGGTCGTCCTGTGGGTGCACCAGAGGAACATGTGTACATCTGCGAATACAGAGTGGACAAAAGTGCACATCTGTTCAGCAAAATTGCGAAGCTCCGCCATTCCATATGCACCAAGACCTATGCATTTGAGACATTCGACACCAGATTGAACCCCAAACGCACTTATACAGTAAGTGAAATGTGTTATAATGGAATGCCCCATGGAAATTTTAGTAAGAAATTAGAGGAGGTATATTATCTTTTTATGTCTTCAGTAATAAAGCATGTCATTCAACACTTTGGGTCTTTTCCTTCAAATTTTGTGTTGAATGGTAGTATAATTAATGAATGATGACTTGAGTGGGATGTTGAAGGAAGTGGTCATGGCCTATTATAGGATAAAACTATCCTGATGTTGGAGGGACTGAAGGAAATAGACAGGTACAGTAGTTGTCAGATGTCTTGTGAGCTGTCAGTGCAAGGTGAGCGGCAGAGAGGGACTGTGCTGCATGTGCTTCAATATACATTCCAACAAATATAATCTTTCTTTCACCTCCATGCTTCTAGTTGTGCGTGATACCAAGATTTAACTAAAAGTGTAGCAGTAATACTGGAGGGTGAAGTGCACCAAGGAAGATATAACAGAAATACTCATAGTAATAATTGAGAAATTGTTAGAACTGTCCATCCACAACAGTGTCTGCAGCACTAGGTCACTCTGAATCCAGTGCAGCCTGGAAACTAGGGAATGCAACTTGCAAGACATCTGGTAGCAACTGTAGTTAATAAATCCATTAGACTCTTTGATTCTGTGGCTGCATTGCATATAAAGATACGGCATTAGCTTTAACAGTAGCAGATTCATGTTTTGTTTATGTGTGGAGGAGAAAATAGATGATAGATGGATATAACTGGCTCAGGATCATGCCTGCAGACTTTAGTATTAGTGGTATTGAACCTTTGGTTTGTACTCTCATGGACTTAGATTCTTAGTTAGTTTAACATTTCTTTCAGCCACATGGTCCAGTAACATTGCGTGCTCGTGGTCGGGGTGCAAGCAGTCGCTCACAGGAAGAGGGGGAATCCAAACCCAGTGCGCCTGC
>NW_019060210.1:5974-26289 GCF_000696155.1 Zootermopsis nevadensis
AATTTCTACTGTTAACTGAATATTGTTAAGATGACAAAATCATGAAGGATGAGATTGACGGGGTATGCAGCACGCATGACAGAGATCAAATTTCCATCTAATTTTAGGTTGGAAAACCTGAGTGAAGGAGACAACTTGGAAGACATAGGAGTAGGTAAAGAATAATTTTGAAACGGATTTCAAGACACAGGATCGCGTGAGAGTAAAAGGGTCATATAGTTCAGGACGAATCCAATGACGGGCTTTTGTGAACACAATAATAAACTTCCCGCTTCCATAAAGGATATGGAATTTATTGACTAGCAAAGCGACTATTATCTTCCAAAGGTCTCTCCGTCAGAGTTAGTTAAATGATATTTTGATAACTTCCAGATTACTATTAGCATTTCTGTAATGTTTATTTATGGAAAACAACTATTTTTGTTCTGTTCATTTTTATCTCTTATACACTGTCCAAAATCTTGTTTCTGCGAGAAAATTTTGAACACCTTGTGGCTATATCAAAAAGTCAATGACCTCTTTTATATTTTATGGAACAGGTTGGTAAAACAAAGGTCTCTTTTCTTTTATCTGTCTCACGGCTTAACATACAAAACTCTCTTGCACATACTATGATCATTCTCTAAGAGATATTGGGACTTCTAGAAATAAACATATTTTATTGTAACACAAGTTCGGCATGACAAACAAAAACTTTTGATGTCTCCTCTTTTAGACCATCTATACAATTTTTTCACATTAAAATTCTTTTCCTGAAACGTATTTGTCGAACTTGGCAGCCGAGTGCATCATATGCAGAAGGTCTCGGGTTCAAATATTGGACCGAAGACTGGATATATTTCTCGTTGAAACCTGCAGCTTAAAAATGCAGAAACATTAAGAAAAAGCTACCTGGTTTCAACTGTGATGTACAGAATTAAAATAGTTGTCTTCATAACATAGATTTTATTTGCTTGAAAAATAATTCTGTAATGTAACACCTGTTTTCAGAGAAGGCGGTGGCCAGGAACTGGTACAACCTAGTGCGTATGACAAAATTTACTATATTTCTGTATCTACATATTCACATCTCAGAAACCTGACGCTCGACTTAGTAAGACTAAGACAGAATTAAAATAATTTGGAACAGTGAATCAGAAAACGTATAGGAAGAACGCAGGCATGCTGTGTTGTAAATTATTATATAACAAACGTTAGTGTTAGATTGTTGCCAGCACTTGTGCGTATTTATGATGAAGCTCCGGTTAGTAACAAAACGGGCTAGCCGATTATCCTTACATAGGTTTTCGTAGTTATCACAACTTCGAAAACCAAATTTCAACTTAATATATTTCATATATGTATTGATTCTAAAATCAGGAATTAGATTCACCACTTTATACAAAATACAGTAGATTCGGTTAATTGGACCATCGGTTAATCGGGGCAGCCATTTATTTGGGACAAATCTTAAAAAACAAACATTTTTAACTCTTTACGTGGAACTTCGCATAATTGGGGCAGGCGTTTAATTGGGCTAAAGTCTTCCAGTCCCGATGACTCCCAATTAACCGGAATCCACTGTATATGTAAACTCAGTTGGGGGGATGTCCAGTCTTCTCTCCCCTGTTTTCTCCGCCCTGTCTTCCCTACCCTACCCTCTCCTTTCGCTCAGTTTCCATCCTCTCTTCACATACCCTTGGTTAACCTTATTTAAGGGATTTAGGGGCAAAAAAATTGAGGTAAATGTAGAAAAAATAAATTAAAGATCAGTTAGTATGTTGCCACTGTTGGCATATCGTATCGGCTTTGGTCGTAAGAAACTATCCGAACAAATTTAAGCTGCACTTTTTCAAAAACCCGTTGCTAGATACGTTTCATGGAAGTTTCTATATTTCTGTACGAGCTAATATTTGTGTCATTACTTGCGAAGTAACTTCAATAACAAATGGAATACGAAAAGACAAAGGTGTTCCACTTTCACAAATAAAATTGTGCTTTACCGACACACTGAAACCGTAAAATCAAAGATGCAGATAGGCGTAAGTATCCTACTTTTTCTACACAAACCTTAAGGAAGTTCGCAATACAAAGGGATTTATTCAAAGACACTTTCTCAACTGTTCAGTCGTGAACATAATTTTGGACGGATCTGAGAACATTTAATGGCACTATATCAGCTGCACAGCTTATTTAGCGCCCAATGATGCGTGATGAAAAATGAGTTTGGTGAACTTAAAAAAAACTGGAAAGGAAGCGGTGGTAATATATTATCGTATTTCAACGTACTATTATGGCATTCGTCTAGAGAAAATGGGGGAAACTGGAGCCCTGGTCCAGGTTATATCGGGTCACCTCCAAAAATCTGTTTGGCGTGCGAAGCGATTTAGAGAGCAACGAAATTACAATTGTTATGATTGTTTGGGGCCCGATTAGGGATCCGCAAAATATTTGCTAGATGACACTTCTGAGTAAATAACGCCTATACTTAACGCTTAAAGCCTGTATATTTCCACTGGTACTGGTTAACTTTCTCATTCTGTCGCACACAAAAAATCCTGTTTATTTACTGGAGCAACTACGACCACATACAATTGCGCTGACAATGACAGTGATTCTCTATCTGTAACACCACACAGACTCAATTCCATAAATACGTTTGTCACTCCAGAACTGCCGTCTGGCGCCACATACTTATTACATCCACTAGAAAATCGGTCTCAATTAACAGCTCCATTTCCCCAGTAACTGCATTCTAAGTTTAAAAATTCTTTTCTGTTTTATGTAATATAATCACGTACTGTACTGAGTAAAAGCTTTAACTGGCTTTCGACTAATTGAAATCGAGCCATGAATTCTAGAGATCTCTAGAAACAGAGGGAGCTTCCACAAAAGACTGACATAACCGTTTGTATAATTTTAAGCCCCAGATTTTGTCTACAGGCCTATAAAACAATGGTGGGATTAAAGGTTATTACGAATTGCGAATCAAGAGAAACGAATTGAAATGGTCGTGTCCTAACTATTATATAATTGCGCAACTTTCTGTCTCGATTTATAAAAGGAATTGTAAGACACATACGAGGCGCGTCCCAAAAGTACGTTTCCCACTCGTCCCACAGCTAGCAAACCTTATATTGAGCGAAGCGACTGTGCGTACGTGATAGAGCAATGACGTAGCATGGCGCATGCACTAACGGCACTTCCCGCGTTCTCACAGTAGCATCGTTGCAGCTGTTGAAGATGGAGGTTCTTATTCCAGCCCCCGCCGACTGTGAAGTGCGGTCAGGGATAACGCTAGGCCGCACACGGCTCGACAGACAGCAAGTCTCCTGCAGGAGTTCAGCTGGGAGGTGTTTAATCATTCACCCTACAGCCCGGACCTCGCTCCCAGTGATTTCCATCTTTTCCTACACCTCAAGAAATTCCTGTCCGGTCAGCGTCAGCGTTTTGAGAATGAAAGAGAGGCGGAGATGGTTGTCACACAGTGGTTCCAATCCCAGGCGGCAGACTTCTACGACACAGGTATTCAAAAGTTGGTCCCACGGTATGACAAATGTCTCAATTCCGGTGGCGAATATGTTGAAAAATAGCTGGACACTTGCTGTATCTGTTGTAATAAATATTTCCATGAAATTGTGTTTTGTTTCTGTAAACAGCCCCAGGGAAACTTACTTTAAGGACGAGCCTCGTACATTTAAATGTTACTGGAGGTCATAACAGTCGGAAACCTATGCGTCTGAAAACGCAGGCGCAAAAGAAATGGTAGTTTTGTTTCAGAATCCGATACAAAATCCTCGCAAATGAGAGTGGACTTAAGCAAATGACATCCCACTATGGGCTTGAGCTGTTCACTTGATCGCACTGTTCAGATACATATAAAGCGTAGTTGAAATACATGAGCTGTATTTCATGGTTATGGCATTAAAAAATGAATCTTGCTTATTACACATTTGGCACACAAGGTCGTGTTTTAACTTTTCGCCCTGTTAAAATCTAACCGGTGACTTCCCTTGTCCGAGACGGCCTAAATCCCTTCAACACGCCTCGATATCTTTGAAATCAGGAATATGTTTGTCTTTGTGTTCATCATGGAATAATGTTTGTGTTTAAGTCTCTCAATGTGTATGCAGAAACCAGTTTAAAATTTGCTTCAGTTTGTAACTTGGTGTTGAACTTCGTTCTCATGAGATGCCCGCGGATAGGCTGCTTCAGGCAGGCGCATTTAATACACCTTGTCACAGTACTATACGGCACAAATCCGCAAGTCTCATTGCACAACGCCGCTTTGTTTCTAGACTTCGGGACAGCATGCATTCTAACACAGAAAAAATTCTAATTTATGTTCTTAACATATGAATAAGAAGAAAATTAGTATAGAAACTTGGCCTTGTTCATTGTCATTTATACATTACTTCATTAAATCTAGCTGAGCTTACAACTAATACCAATTTCCTAGTAGCCTTCATTTACCAAATGAATAGTTTAATGTCCTGTGTAAGTATAGATTTATAATTTATTATGCAGTTTCTAATGTTCAAGGTTATACGATGTAAATTATCCTTTGCAACGGATGTCTTAAAAAGCATGATCCTCAACTCGTCTAATCAGTTGTATCAAAATATTATATTGAAGTTAAGACTACGGCTATAAAGCGTAACTTTCACTTGCTTGCCGTAGCTGCCAAAATGAAATGTCACGAATTCGTGTACCCTTCCTACAAAAACCAAACTTACACCAAGGGGCAATGCCTGTCTCCAAAAATTGATAACTGGTTAGCTAATTAACAAACTCCACGCTTTTATCTGACGGGAAAATCCAGTGTTGTGTTCAAAGAAATCTTGTCTTCCTGCGTTAGTACATTACAATTAAAATAAAATTACTTTCGGAAAGTATCACTTAATATGTAATGATGTAACTTAATAAAAAACCTTGATGGTGCCAATAATAACAGACGAACAGCATGTAACGACATACATGCCACATGAGTATGCCTGCTTAAAAACACGTAAATCGTACTTGGGATTGTAGTAACATAACTGTATTTTGAGGCTGGAGACATGCTTGGCTACTCAGCACTGTGACCCGTGCGTGACCTCCACAGGGCAGACAGGGACAAACCGCGTGATGGATGATGGTGGCCCCCATACGCACTTGTGAACTGCCACGCTCTGTAACTAGTACCGGGTGTCTCGTAACTTGATACAATAATTCTCAGTATGCTTATTTGCAAGCCATTGCTCTTTGGGGAGAGGCAACTGACAGGGTTCCTGCTTCATGAACTGTACGAGGAGAGTGCCCGTAGTGTTACTGTGGGGAAATACAAGAAATGCTTACACTTCTTCTAGGTCTTTACTGTTCGAAAGCTTGCCACAGTTATAATCATTCGATACATATAATTGAATATCATAGAACAAATTATCACTAAAACCATCTTTCTGGGAATCGATGCAGGAAAGTTCATTCGGATTGTAACCGTTGTTTCTGTAATCTCCTCTTTGAAACAAACAGCTCTGATCTCAGCGCCGTTCTTCTATCGTACGTCCGCCTAGAGCCACAAAAAATCATCTTCACCAGGAATCGAACCCATGAGTTATTCGGCGTAACCGTTCTCGAGATATGTGCGAACAAGTAAACATGCAAACACACAAATCTTTCCACAATTTCTACATGGCGTATAAGATGATAAATTTGTTATAATGCGGTGAAACATACAAACTTCAGCCATTCATCTCTCGTCTGAGAATACAAATATTGCTCTAAATATTATTTATGTGTTACAGACCAAAATATACACAATGAAATTTATTTAACTCATGATCACTGACTGTTCTAATTAATAAGCAAGTTTTTGTAATTTGTTATACTAATCTTCGATGCGAATGTACATTTTTGATTATTAATCACAAAAATACCGAATTATTTAACATAGGGTTACTGAATGATATTATGAGGCAAGTTGTTTAAACGTACAATGTCAAGATGGCGGCAGTGCCAGATTTATCCTGAGCTTTATTTTATAGCGATAGTTAAGGAACCTTTTCAGCTAGTAATGTGAAATTTTATAAGCTTATGCAATTAGAGCATACATGTGTCTTCTTACGTCCTTTAAAATCAAGGGAAATCTTAATTACGAAACATACAAGTGTATAAAGGACTTTTTATAGCGGAATTTTACATGAAAAACTAAGTAATTCTGCGTGTGCCGTACAATTTTGCTTTTAAATAAGAAACAGCCAAGCAATGGTGCTTTCCTAAGTTACACGTTCTTAAGTTTCAGCGGTGTTATGATAAGCAAATAGAATAAACAGTTATTTGGTTTAAAGTACTATCGTAATAGCATGCTGAATATAACTTATTCTTCCTTCCACTACAACTCTTCAGACTGGCGACGATTCAATGTTTTCAAACTGTGTGATAACTAATTGTTAGAATAGCTTTGTCTGCTTTCACTCTACAACCACATATATTTCTGACTGCTACGATTCTGAACAGTCTTTGGCAGAATATTGATTTCTATTATGTTGCATGGTACTTTAATAGTTCTTTGGGTCTATGAGAATGGGAGGATAATCTCAGGCGGGATCTATGGGAGATAGGAGTTGAAGGAGACTGGATTTTGTTGGCCCAGGACAGGGTCCGGTGGAGGGCTTTGGTTAATTCGGTGATGAACCTTCGGGTTCGGTAAGCCATCTGGTTGGTTGGGTCCACTATTTGGGAAGCCTGAGGGGAAGAGACCGCTAGGGAGACCTAGACGTAGATGGGAGGATAATCTCAGGCGGGATCTATGGGAGATAGGAGTTGAAGGAGACTGGATTTTGTTGGCCCAGGACAGGGTCCGGTGGAGGGCTTTGGTTAATTCGGTGATGAACCTTAGAGTTCCCTAAGCCATCTAGTTAGTTAGTTAGTTAGTACTTCACGAAACATCCTCGTATAAAGAATCAAATAGCGTTTCATATACTATCAGGGACTAAGTGACGAGAAACTGGAGAAGACGGCTCAATGTGGATTCTCATAAATATTATAAGGATAATCAAATCATGCTGCCGAATATCTAATTTTTTTTTTAACTGAAGAATGCAGTCTCCTTCATATTCCGTCCCGACTTTACTCATTTAACTAGCCTCTCGTTATCTATGAACAAATCAGACCCACTCTAAAGGAACAGGTCTTCCCTTTAAGGGTAGTGTCTGAGCTACCCCTTCCATGTTGATGCAAGTGCGTGTTTTAGGGGGGGTCATGGTAAGGTCAGAGTGATGTTTATGTTAAGAGTTTCATGTGGGGGACTCGAGGATGTCGACGGGGCGGCGCATGAATGCCAGCATTCATGCAGAGTTTACTCTCGGCGAAGTATTGACTGCTCAGCTAACGAACAGTGCTTGAATACAGAACTTGATGCTGTTTGGAATATGGTAAACAGCTTATGGCGACAATGAAGAAGATGTTTATCAACACATTAACAAAAACAAGCACGCAAGGTTCCTCCTAATGAAACCAAAGGCACTGTATCTGGGATCGAATTACGAAACCTGTGATTCTAACCGAAGATTTTTTGATAGGTCAGAGACCATGATTTGTGAATAATGAATTCGAGAGGATATGGAAAGAAGTGGCTAGGAGGACTGAGGAAAACCACAAACCAAAAAAACCTCAGGATAGCCTGTCTCGAGGCCGAAGTTCAAATCCGCAATCCCCCGGTTTTGAATCAGTGGTGCCAACAACTCGACCGCACCGTTTTATGAGATTTCCTTAATGTTTTTCCAGCAAATATAAGACAATCACAGAAACATAAACAGTAAATGGAAAGCAATGAGACATATAACAAGATAAAAAAACAAGTGTGAAGGAAAGAGCTCAGTACATACAATCAATTAAACGTGAGCACAATGACGAGTCATTAAATTACCAGGGGAAGGGGAGGTGTTAAGCTAGACATAAGACAACTTATGGAGAGGACTTAAGAAGCCGGTTTATGTTCAGATGTCTCCATTAGTATACAGAGTACAGAAATAACTAAATGAACATGCGCTTAATTAAGCAACACGCCATAAAGACGTCAGGTGAACGGAGGTATGTCTCCACGCATTCTTAATCTTGGCACCACATAGAGGTAGTGGTCAGCTTCATACCCCGTCCGCTTTACCTCTGGAGAATTAATTCCCGGGGCCCATTTGGCTAGAAGGGTGAGTTGTTCCTAGAGTCAGTCTGGAAGCGGTGGCAAATTAAAAAATCCCCGCCCTACCGGGAATATTCTTTCTGTGTAAAATTTTAAACAAATGCAACGAAAAGTAATTGGAATCTCTATGCAGCGTAATGACAGTCAGGCTGCAACAGTTTAGAGGCTTGTGCATTCTGTACAAATTAACGTTAACACAAATTAGTACAATTACAGGACCGCATATTTATCCTTATTTTCTGGATTAGACCCTCTGGCCTATCATTACAATAGAGAATTATCGTCTGGAACTGTGAATCATTTTAGACATCTGACAGGACTCCGTGCTCTGCAAATGACAGAATGTTCAAAGTTATGTTATTCTCCTGCCCACGGAATTTAGATTTAACATGCTACAATTCTGGTGCTGAAAACATACGACAAAGAACAGAACAGAGCTTGTGAGCCACTACGTAGTGGCCCATGACGCCCTGCAACCTTCACATCGATTTAAATACGTTCTCACCAAACGAACGACCGAGAAAGTAAAGCGAAGTCACTATTGACTGTGACGGTACACCAACCCAGAGTCCACTCCAGCCGGGCGCAGCCCCAAGAAACACGCGCGGCCAAGGGCAACTCGCTTCATTAAACGAAAAACAAGACTCACTCAATACGACAGACTGAATCTAGTCATTTTTTCATCTTCGTCAGTTTCAAAGGCCGCGAGGCTGTTCCATCCTCACTGGAATTGTCCTTCGACCCACCACCTTATTCTGAGGCTTTCCTCACTTCCTCTGTCTCTTGGGCGATGTTTGAAAAGGCATTCGTTACATTATAATTCTTCTTGTTTTTGATTTTGTTACAGAGCACTACACAAGAGACAGGCCCAATTCCACACAAATCCAATTAAGGCAGGCACATAATACATAATACCGATGTTTGCATGTCATAAATAAACTAATAATAATCTTCGTATTCACTCACTAATTTGAAGCGATATAAGTGTAATAAGTTGTCTTGAGGAGGAAGCAGAAGATGAAATATTCCGACAGGAGGGCCGCAGCCTGTGAGTGACTCGTTAGAATGGGCCCACAGGAACTTATTATTTATGCAAGTCATATATGAAGGGCAGAAGCATCTAAGCTGATGACTCGGCTCTACAGAGCCAAAGGACCGTGCTTCCGTCAATCCATCCGTCGGTCACGGATGTCACCAACGAATTACTTGGGTGAATAGCCTGCAGTTCATGAGCCTGACCTCGTACGAACCCCAGGTCCACGGAATACGTTTCGTTCCTGAATAGCCAATATATTTACTCATCTTTATCGCCGATAGCCCACAGATGATCTACGTAATTTTTTTATATAATGAAAGTCCTGCAGTTACGCTTCGGTGAAAACGCGAGCTTTGTAGTCTCCTTGACATTTCTAAAAGAATTCTCTACTGGAAAACAAAAGGTCATGACAGCCACTAACTCCAATTATTATTGTTTTATGGTTATTTTGCATAACGTTTGTGTCATAAACTAAGTCAAACATTTAGGTCTACAAGCCTCTTGTAAAAGTAATTCAATTCTTAACATTACATGCTCAAAATTCAATAATAATCAGTTTCGATCTTTTAAAATATTTTTAAGTGTTGAAATAGTACTCAAACAACTAACTGAACGATACAAATGCACATTACATTACCCGAAATCCGGGCAGAGATTTGATCCCGGTACTACCCATATATGAAGCAGGGGTGCCAACTACTCGATCGCGACGTTCAGCACAAATATCACCATCATTATTATTCAATATCAATTTTTCTGACAGACTTACTTGTGCAACCTCGTGTCCAATGACGTCATGAGAATCGCCTTAGCTATATACAGCGTTTTTTGGCGGCGTCGCGACGGTTACTTTTCTAGTGTCTTTTTCAACGGCATCCGGAAAGTCACTTGCCACAATAACAGATCTATTGGCGATTAATACGTATCACACTGACCGTGTGTTTCAGGAAACCATGTGCCACGGGCCATGCTTGAACCACGGCGCAAGGGTTGGTAACCACATGCCAGGTGTTACTTCCGTTAGTACGGCAATTTGAAGCCAAGAGTCGTTAACCAGCTCTAATTCATCATACTTTATTGTTAGTAGCAGTGTTCCCACGTTTCAAAATCACCCACCCGCAAGTCACAAAACGTGGCATTAAGAGAGACAAGAAAAATCCAATTTAAGGAACTTCCTTTGCACAAAAGCTAATTTCCTAAAATCTGACATTTTTTATATTAATTGACAAACTTAAAAATTCTTACGAATCATGTATTTTTTACTGCCAAGCCAAATGCAGTTAAATGGCCCAAATTACAAAATGCTAAACCCTTGTTCCTTGCCCTTTTAGAGCAGCACACTAATCACCTATGATGATAAGAGATGATACAACTCTCACTTTCTCCGTAAAAAAAATTTCAAAATACATCGGTGTGCAATTTTAAGTCCTTCGCAGTTCAATATTTTAAATTTAATTTTTCGCCAAAATTTCGTTCACATATTTAATGAGCTCGTGTTCTTGTACCCAGCTGTCACATTCATCTGCACACGATTTATATGCTTCATTTCTGACACATCTGACAGCGTGGGATGAGTTCTGTTAGAGTTATGTCAGTCCATCTGTCCACTACAGGGACATGTTGACGTCTATAAAAATAGTGTAATACAAATGAAGATGATTAACACGTAGTCTGTTCGTTTTTGGGTTTAAAACCCACTAAACTGCACTGTATATTCTCGTCTACGAACATTTACGTATATCAAAACATCGTGAAAGTTCTCGAGTACTTCAGTGGTCGGTGATAAGTACTCAAGTCAATACAAACTAAACTTACTTAAGTCCTTCTTACTGAGAACCAAAGATATAACTGTTATGTTGCCAAGACTCGACTCCAGAGCCACGTCTGTGAAAACTGAAGTACCACGTAATAAATGGATAATTTTCATAGTGACTACCATAATCCTACATCCACATCTTCACAGTCTTTACTTTAGCATAACATCCTGACTGATCGAAATGTATATTTAATGATGGCTGAAATTCAGTACAATTAGATTAGTTTAATAAACGCACAGTATCGCCGTCGACTATACGAGCCCATGTGGTTCACGCCATGTTGTAACCCATCTGCGTCAGTCCGTCATTTGTCTTCAAACATTCGAAGTGCAAAAACGCATTTTTCACAACTGCAATGAGTGTTCGTTGTCAAACACTATCTGGAATCTCGTTTCGTAATCAACTTCTCAGAATGAGTTTACGGGTACATTTTCCGATCTTCCTGCGCCAAACAAACCGACATCTCGTCTCGTAAAGCGACTCGGCGACCCAACGGGTTGCGTCAGACACAAAGAAAGGAGTGAATGCATGAATCGATGATAGCTGTAAGCATTTCAAACACTGATCCCATCTTATTTTAAAGCAATTTATTTTTGACAAACAGCTGTCAGAAATGGGTTGCGTGACTTTTCGATCATCCTGTACTATCACCGATTAAATAATTACTTAAACCCTAAAAGTGACTTCATCAACAACCATGCTTTAGCACAAACTGTGGAAAGAAAACTTTTTAGAACACGTGGAAGGAAAATAACTTTTTTCTTCTCATTAAGTGGAGAAGGTTTCATCTCGTTCTGCATGCGGAATGGTGGCGGGCTCTTGTTAACAAGTCAATGGACATTTGAGTTCCATAAAAGGCGGGGAATCTCATAACTAGCTGAGTTCAGTATATCAAAGACGACTCTGTTTCATGTAGACAGTTAATAACTTGCGAGTGAACATAGCAACACCAGCATAATTTCAAAATTATAAAGTTAAAACGTAAACATCCTTTATTTTATCTACGACTACGAAATAGCACGGACGTCACAGCACTTTAGGGGCTGGGCTAGATTATTTTTACTAGGTGCTTAGCTGCAACGCATGCCTTGACACTTCTCCCACAACCATAACTTCTGAAATCGGCAGTATCTTAATAAGAACGTGATGAACACAAGAGCCTCCTGTACTCCTGTTGCATGGTTGAATTTCTAACACTGCCATCTACTGACAGTCTTCTGCAGTGTCGACAGTCTTTAAGCACCGTAGATTTCTAAACTGTTAATTACGAACTAAGCTGATTAGTAAGCATCAAAATGATGTTAACACACGTAAGCTGCCACAGCTCTCCTGACACCGCTGTGCAAGAAGATGGTTGATTTAATGAGACTAAAGCCATTATATTTCCAGCCTCCAGCTTAATGAATATACAAAGCTCTTTTGTCTCGGCAACTAAGTTCAACGTCTAACGTAAGAACAAATAAAAATTACAAGAAAAAATATATTAAGCAAACAGTGCAACTTTCGAACTGTCCACAAATTTTCCCCTGCATTCCCCACGGCCATACAGTTCGTTTTTTTTCCGCCTTTTTTATCCTAGGTACATTACGAGGGGTGGTTGAACCATTCCCACCCCCAAATACGTATCAGAGTAACTGCATTCACATGAAACGTCGCTTGCACCATTCGCCACTCAAGGGGCAGGCTCCGAGTACAATCGGCTTGCCCCCAGCCCAACCGTTCTTTTTTCCATCTATTACAAAGAATCAGAGAACCTTCTGTCGAATATGGTATCTCAAATTGCCAATCATATAAACCCCATTTCCATCACTTTACACTCGGTGGAAGCTATAACAAAACTTTTTCCAGGCTGTTTGGCAGAACAGAGAACTGTAATGGGTGTAGCAATAATATGACGTCTTAGAATACTCCGCACGCTTTTAGTTGGGTCCCTTATCGAAAGAGATGTGGACGGCTGACACTGACAAGCTCGTATCTCATGTGTGTTAACCTCAGAATCAGTGGCGTGAAGAATGGATGGCAACCTGTGGCCAGCAGCGAGAACTGTTTACACTACGTTTTCTACCATATTTTATGCCTAATCTCTCTTTTAGTTTTCGAAATTCAAGAAATTAGCAGATTACTTTAAACCCGATGGAAAGACTGTGCTACTAGAAATTACTGGAAAGTTACGGGTCTTCCACAAATCTCCTTTGACGTGTCCAGCATTTGTATCACGTGCTCTATTGAGACGACAGAACACGCGTCGCCGATCATATCTTTATACTACTCAACGCCTATGGTAACTCCCGCAACGAAAAAGCGCAAGACATACGTATAACAGTGCAAACTCTTAAACATGTACGTTTCCGGTCCAACATTTCAAAAGATTCTCTGCAGAAGGACGTTTCGCCAATCCCAGAAGGCCTACTTTATAATAGTCGAGACAGACTGGGCTTATATATTTAAACCTAAAAGCGTAGAATATCCACGCTTAAATTTGCTATAATGTACTCTACTTAAAGTTTTGTAAGAGTAACAAAGTTGAAACGAGTCTGAAAAAGCCTAATGGTCGAAGTAGCTGGGGATACGGTACAGTCAAGTCGATCATCTCCGATTTGTGCCATATGAGAAATTAACAAATGTAAGATTTGAGGTTGCCACAGCGACGCGAATACAAATGATGGTCTTATACTTCCACCTTCATCCCTGAAAATGGAGGCAGTATGTTTTCCAGACCGGTGGTATACAGCCAAAAGACTACACGGCATAACAACCCATAAGACCCACATCTGTATTAACAACTGTAAAATGGTTATTCTCAGTAATTACAGGCCGATTTTGGATAGTAGACATACGTGACATAACATTTCTAAGCGAAACAGCGTCTCTAAATAACCTCAGAATCGACTGTTAATATTAAACCTTTACGTCTGTTAATTAGTATGCCTGAATATGGCCATCTTCATACTCAGAGCTGTGAGAAACTCAAACACTACTTAAAACTGCCTGAAATCAAAATATGTCCACTGTCAGTAAGAGAACCTGAAAAAGAGCAATGAGGTTATGGGTTGGGAAGGGGATGTGTTCGTGGAGTTTAGTTAAATCACATGTCCCATCACCTTAGGATGTAGCCTATAAAATGCTCCGTAAATTTTCCGGGGTTTTAAATATAATAATTCTGTAGATCTCGTAGCTAAACGAAACAACAAATGAAACGCCACTGCGAGGAAGACAACTATTTATTTTTTTATTCCATTTCTCTCTTTCCCCGATGTTGCTCCCATTCATTCCTTCCTCTCCATGGAATAAAGTTTGAACATTGCATTTTCAGACCCCCAGTCAACTTGGAAGATGGATTTTTGTCCTGAGCTGAAAGTACTTCCCCAAGGGATGAGACGTCACTTGAGCTGAGGAGAGAGACAGTCACACGCCAGCCTACCAAGCTAAATCTGGGCTGTTATGGCAGATTTAGAGGAAACAGCTTGGATGCCAAGTGGCTTCAGACTTTCCATCGTCTCTTCAATAACATGAGCAACTGGGGTTTGCAACGGCTGGAAAAATGTTTAAACGCTGTGCATTGTGTGTGCGTGTGTAAGAAGAAGAGAGAGAAATGGTGCTAGGTTTTGTAAAGGAGACTTTGTGAGGGTAAAGGCGGAAGGCTTTCAAGAGAGAGAAAGGCCGCCTGCAAGTGCAAAGCAAAAGTTTAAAAGCTCTAAGCTTAGTTTATATCATTATTCGAAAAATCCCTTTCCGCCATCCACACTTGCTTCCTTCCTAAACCGCGTTCTCTCACACCATGAACACTACAACACATGGAGAAGCTCGTACTGGAATCAGGGACTCGTACTGATTCGACTGGGTGTACACAAAACTAATTATACCTTCACGAAAAAAACAAATATGGCGCCTCTTCACTATTACATTTAAATATCCGTTTACTGCACAACGTTAATACCAGTCGAGGAAAAAAATTCAATCAATAGCACTATCAAGATATTCCACTTCGTTCATTAAAACAAGAAGGTGAAGTTAAAAAGTTCAGGAGAACGAGTTGGGAAGCCTACTTTTAAGTCTTTGCTCTTCATATTCGTAAAAGACTCATTTTCCTGGAGCACGCAGTAATTTATAATGCCTTACCCCACTAGGATTTTTTCACACACAAATGTACAGTACACCAGAAGAATATTGCAGACAGGCGATATTAACAGGTGTCAGTAAAAAATGATAGAAGATAGAAACATGGAACTATAACACACGGTTCACCTCGTACTTTGCATCAATATTGTTTTAAGAAATACATCAAGATCTGCTCTTAACGCAAAATTCCAGGCTTCTATGAAACATTTAAATGCCCACTTTATTGTGATTCAAGTACACAGGATATTGTACTACGTAACATCCTTGCTTCTTGCCTTATTTAAAAACGCTTTCAAATTGTACAGGTTATATAGCGTCGGTCATGAGATAATTGTGGTCGCTTTCAGATATTTTATTGGGACACTTCCTACTACATTCTTGATTACTATCGGGAAGAACCAGGTCATAATTATATAATATTATCGAGGAATTTCTATGTTTTGAGTAGCTTTCCCTGGACGGGGAATTAGCCCAACGTAGGCATCTATCTACCTGCACAGGACAACACAACACATAAAGACGCGGACAAACACCAATGGGATTCTAATTGACAATTCTAGTGTTCCAGTTGTAAGGACCGCGCGAAAGATAAAATCGGGATCTGCTGCATATGTGAGGCATAAATATAGGCCGACCACGTTCCGGTACTATTTATTTCAAAAGACTACTGAATTGTCTATGCCTAAATGACTTAGACGATTTTTTAACACTATCTTTAACACTTGCCTCTTGGATTCTGTTCAGTCACAGTCCTTATAGACCTAAAATCTGTGGATGACAGGCCAAGAATTATAATAAAAAAACCGAGTATACCCTACCATCGTAAGACACCTTCAGACTCTATCTATATATTCTATGTATTTTTCTAATTTTCAACAAATAACCTGACAACAGTATTGACAATACGACATTAAACACAAAGCTACATATGAAAAGTTTTGGGAATGTTTTTATAACAGAAACAAAATGAAGAGTAACTTGTAGTGGAGAAAGACTATCTATAGACCCTTACAATTAATGTAGGCACTAGGTGGTCCGGGGAATAATTTTTATGTTCAAAGTTAGAAGTTTTGGATACAAGACCACCATAAACTATTTTTACAGGATACAAAATGTATTTCTGTCCTGTACATGCCATCTCGTTCGTTGGTACGGAAGGAAGCACGGTGGAACCTCACACACACACGGTAACATGTGCTCCACACAGTTTGACTGGCTGCCCCAACGCGTATATATGGAACACGTATACGTCTTCCCTCCCGTAAAACTTTTTATTTAAGGTTGTGAAGATTTCAAACGAGCGTGGAATATATTCTAAAAACGAAATAAAAATAATCATCTCGAGCAAGTAATATATACTTCCTTTTAAGATCTCTGATTTTTATCATTCATCATGGGGCAAGAGAAAAGAATAGGTCGAGGGCGCTGACATGATGCTTTACGTGTAGCACGAACAGTGGGTAAGGCACACGATAAATGCAGCAAACAATTTGTTTAATACGGAAGATATCTAATTTCAATAAATTAAATTCCAGACATCAGAGAGGCTGCAGGGTAAAAGCTTTCATTACGTTATGACAGCCAGAGGGCGTGTTAATTCTGTAACAGCAAACTCCGACACAATAATTTGATCTGTCAACGTACCAATCGCAAATCCATTTTCCCTTCTTACAGAGATCTCATCTGAGGCTAACCCCAGTTTGCGTAGGAAAAGAAAAAAACTCTTGTAACACGCTGCTTGTCAACATTTCATCTGAAACCAAGAAACCGTAACGGGTCCAAACGAGAATACTTCAAATTTTGGGCTACTTTAACTGTACATTATTATTAGAACCACTTTAGTAGACCAACATCGCATTTACAGCAAGGCAAATAACACCACTAAAAGATCTAGATTTAGTTAAGTGGAAATGAAGGGTGTCTTTATAGAAAACAAACAAAACTAAAGATGATGTCTACACAGTTCTCCTTCATAAAATTGTTCCATGTTACTGCATCCATCAGGACCGGTTCTGATTCTCTATTGCAAAAAATAGTTACATAATACATACAAACGGGAAGGTCACGCAGAACATCGATCAAATGTTAATACAGTTGTACAGTTATGAAGTCGGGCTAACTACTGGACGACCATGGAACTAATTTCTACAATTTGCAATAAGATTCGTTCCTGACAACTATAAAAAGTAGATTATGTTAATTTATTATTCAAGACATTATGTGAACTCTTTGTTTTGTGGGCTACTATATAGATCTTGCAAGGCTAAAAGAGGAATTAGGCACGGCCTATTTTAAAATAACTTACTAGCCTACGTGCAAACCAGAGAGGCGAAGAATTGTCTATGTCTGTTTCTTAGTTTATTTATCAACGCTCTCTCAATTTCTCGGGGTTACATAGCACCGAAACGGACTATACTTACGAGCGATGAAACATGAATAATGTGAAAGGGACCTGTTTTAAAATAACATGCCACAATTTTTCTCAGAAGACTGAAGAACGCCATAAAAATCCAACCCGAGACCTTCCGAATATGAAGCAGCAGCACTCAGGAGCGACTCGTTATGGGGTACGAGACAGGGGTAGCTAACCCAGAACTGAGATTCAGGTTGGCGTTTTAATTGATATCTTTGATGACATATAACAAAATACGAAGTCAGTTAAATTATCGAGCCGGCATAGCTATCAGTGAGAAAATGACTAAGCACGAGAACCACACTGTCTTTGGGCACACACAGCCTCCCATTCAGTGTACGTCTGGGTGTACAGCCGGCCGGGACGCGAATCTGACCTCTCACTTCCATTCAACTACTTTGTCTGGAACTTAAAGTCTTTTTATCCATGTCCGTCTTAGCCCTCAGGGTTTACAAGGTTGCTTTCTACTTATATATTTAGAGCAAACTAATTTTTGCAATTGTCTTGAATGCCTATTAACGCCATGGCATGAAATATTCTCAGATTCTTTCAACGGTCGTTGGTTACTCGCTCCCAAAACGTAAATTACCTCCACAGGCCCAGTGTTGACGAGCAGATCAAGATTAATGAATAATGATATGGGGGAAACCAGGGTTTTACATTGCCACTCTTCGCTGTAAATAAAATGCCGAACATTCGTTGACCAACAAGTGAAATGCTGACACCAAGCGCTCAATGAACGCAGGAGAACATCCACTATAGAAAACCACAAGAACTTATAGCTCCCAAGTACTCCTTTTCTTATCGAAATGAATTCCGGTACATTTTTACGACCACGGGCAAGAAGAACAGAAGTAATTTAGAAGTGAACAACGTAATTGCTATGGTAGAAGAGGAGATAATTACACAGTTTAAATCATACCAAAAGGAGTCTTCGAGACCTTGTGTCTAGGAACGGTGGGTCCTACGGTTGGTGTTCTAGACAATTACTATCACGCAGTCTTTTAGTCAGGACTTACGATCTCTACCTGATTAAGTGCGATTTATCTTTGTTTCCATCTGTCATAAACTGACGCAAACTGGATTACCATCTGGTTCAAAATCGCTCTATCATTCGTGCTATTTAAAGAGGATTTTTGTCTTGAAGAATCCAGTAAGTGTTAGTCAGTGATCATCTAAGGTTTCGCGTGTTCAGAAGCTGGCACAAAACTAATTAATTACATGCACTGGGATTTTCTTGATAAGTTTACAGCCACCTACCCGCTCAATAAATTGAATATTATTAATGGATTCTGAAGATACGTCACAGTGTTGACAAGAGCTGACCAAAGGACCCCAGTTTACAAAAGCTGAATCCAGTGCACACTTTCACACCATGTATTCAATACTTTTTCATGATTTTATCTAATTTAAGCCAAATATCCCATGCGACTTATTCCCAGTACGTTTTCGGGCCACCATTTCGTACATATTTATTTTTTTCATGTGTGGTAAGTATTTCGCACATCTCATTCTCTCTTATATGATCTCCCTAATATTATGACGTAAAAAGTACGAATTATAAAGTTCTTCGTTACGTGCATTTCTCGGTCCTCCTATCATTACGTCTTCCTTGGGTCCACTTGGCTCTCTGAAAATCTCTATGTAGCCTGCATTTCCAACTTATAATAAAAATACAAAGGCTGCAGATCTAAAAACTATAATCCAAGTGACAACTCGAGCGATACCACAGCAGCTTCTACCAACTGTACGTACACAATGAATTCGTCGTAGCTCGTAAATTCTATAACCGGAAGGCAATCCGTTACTTGATGTCAGCTTCCCGGCCCCCTGCTCTGTATGCATAGTGGACCGACAGGGCGTGCGTTCGTGCTTACAGATCTTGCTGCGTGCATGCGTATGGCAAGTTACAACTACATCACGTGGAACCGTGGGAACAAACACACTAGGCTACTGCAGAAATGAGGACTCCAACAGCCGTTTGCGACCGCTTATCGTCGGGACACAAAATCACCCCATTAGGACATTTGAATCCTTTATAATGCATTATCCACTACGATCAGTGTGCGATGATCAGGCTGGTTGACTGGATGATCAAGGTTCAATTACCGGCAGCGGAAACTTTCTTTGCCTCAACGTCCATCCCAACTATAAAACTCAACCAACCTCCGATCCAGTGAGTACCTGGAGCTCTTTTCGCGGAGATAAAACGACAAGGATGTCAACCTGCCAATTACATTCATCTACTGCTGTGTAGTACCGACATTACAATGCGCGGAGTTACACTTCATGTCATGGTGCTTGATTAAGCACAGGAACAACTTTATATTTGCCTATCTTCCTCCTAACACCTGCGTCCATCTCATGCAAAGTTCTAGGCTAGAACGCGTGGAATTCCATTTCTGCCTCTTCTATGTTCGTGTCGTTCTGTATAGGAATAAGGGCAGCTTTACCTACACCCTACCTCCGAAAATACAAGTCAGACACGTTACCGGCAGCTACACAAACTTGTTTCCTTCACACTTCGGTTTACGTTTTTCATCCGATAGACGTAATATTTCCATCGTAAAGCTTCACGCAGAGAAAATTGAATATACGGGAAAGAAGTGCACCCCAGGAGCCTTTGAAACTCCTAGCACAAATTTAGCATCAAAGAAAAACAAGCTGAAAAATGCGTTTGAAATGCACTGCAGCTTGAGACATCTTTCACCGGGTGAATGCCAATTTTTTATGAAAATTTTTACGGTTCTTTCGCTCAACTACCCCCCCCCCCCC
>NW_019060210.1:31773-44317 GCF_000696155.1 Zootermopsis nevadensis
AATGTCTCAATTCTGGTGGCGAATATGTTGAAAAATAGCTGGACACTTGCTGTATCTGTTGCAATAAATATTTCCATGAAATTGTGTTTTGTTTCTGTAAACGGCCCCAGGGAAACTTACTTTGTGGACGAGCCTCGTAGTTAGTACTAACAGGTAACTGGTAGTCCGACAACCTCATGGGGCCCACAGAGTTTTATATTGGTGTCCGTTCCACTATTAAACGTACCTAAAAACAAATTATTTGCGTCTATCAAGAAGTTTGATTATCCTCAGCACTCCCATTAATATAAAGTTTGAGAGCAAATCTTTCAATCTGTATTATGATAGGCCTAATACAACATGGAGAGCAGTATATGCGGAATGTACTAAGTCTGCATCTAAAAACGGAGATCGACTATTCGTCTACTGACAGATTATTCGCAGTTTCCTTACCTTCATCAAGCAAATCATCTTCAAATGGACCGAGACTATTTCTTTCTAAATATTTCCCCACTCACCATTTCTGATGCCTTCACAGTTATATCATTTAACACTATATGATCTCTGCTGTTTAAGCAAACATCATTAAAACCAACAAGAATCAATACGGAATTAAACATATACGCCTAACTCACTGGCGTACGCTCTTTGCAACGGTGTTAATCATCGCATATTACTGAGGTGCAAATAGTGGGATAAATAGATCATTTTGTGGCTGAAAGTGCATTTCATTGTTAGAACAGCAACTGTCTCAATCGGCCTATATAATCTGAAACTAAGGAATATTAATGTATTCAAAGGTGTGAAATACACAGAGTTTTTATAATTAGATATGTAATAATTAAGAATTATTTTCTGCCTTCACTGAACGAATAGTTAACCAGTCTGAACTAATTCTACGAAACAGAGTCCTTCTTGAGAATGTAATAGTAGATTGGCTCCAATAAGGAAGTTTGTTGTTTTCTTTTCTTTTCTTCCTCTATTCTGAACCAAATTATTTTGTCCACACCCTTCCAGCCTATTTGTAATCCGTTTCAATATTATTCTCCAGACGTTCAAAATTTCCTGACTCAGAAGGCCTATGCCAAGTTTAGCGTCATAATTCAAACAATATTCAAGCATGCGTATAAACTGTAAAATAAAATAATCCAAGAAAGATATTCTTATTTATGCAAAATACAACCATCTCTGCAACCTACAAACGAGAGGTGTAGAACACAACTGGACAGTACCTCATAAGGCGCCACAACGGCTTTCTACCACATCCTTTCAAATTCATTTTTCGCAAATCATGTCATTTCTTTCTCAACGCTGTGGTGTTTCGAGGTGACAAGTAGCTGTTAAATAATCCAAGATCCCAAATGAACCTTGTCGAATTACAAAGGCCCTTGGCTGCAGCACAGCCTATAAAACGAATGTCATGAGAACCCTTAATCATGTGAATAATTAAAGCAGTTAACCCATTCTTATGAAACTAATAGCCGTTCATTTACTCAAGACGTTCACCGCCTTTTATGAAACTCTAAGGTCCACTAACATCATCACAACAGCCTGGCAATGAACCCTGCTCTGAACAGAATTTGAAGTGGTTATCTTTTCCTTAGCTTTTGCGACCAAAATTCTTTAAGTATTTAAGATCTCGGCATGATTGTTTTTAAGTCCCGCCCCTCTCGTCATCCTAACAATACTTGATGAGCCTACAACTTGTGGATCTTACGCTGAAGAAAACTTTTTGTGTATTAATTCAATAACTGGCATTGGTTTCCGTCCGCATAACAATTCTTAAATTACATACGGTTTATATTTCGTTACGGCTACATGTTTCTAAACTTACATATCGCAGTCACCTGTTTTCAAACACCCTGAATCTATGAATAATTACACCCGAACATGTAATAAACCCCAAAACAAAGCAATACCTAGATACAACCCACCACACTGGTTCCACTTCCAAGTGAGAACATTACAAAATAGATCAAGCTTCAGGCAAGATGATAAACTGCAGAGTAGCTGAGTGAAAAAGACATTCGGACAGAAAAGCTTGCTTGTTAGCAAACATGGACGCAGGTAGGCTGGCTTATACATGGTCTTCTGGGACTAGGAACAAATAACAAGCTACCTGCACTCCGCTCATCAAAACTGCAAGACGAGCAGGGCAAGGGATAAGAAGGAACAAAAACAAGTCTGAAGAGATGAAGAAGTACAATTTTAACAGAAGATGGCCTTCTCCGCTGTGATATGAGAAAACACTTTCAATATATCGAAAATACGGGATTTTCAGTATAATTTCATATTATATTAGCAAGTCGGCTTTGCAAGCTTTTGCTATTGGAATGACTGGAAATGTCGAATACAGGTTTCTAAAATAATGAAGGCAAATGTTACAAGTTTCCTATGTTTCTTCAAGTAAACATCATAAACGAGACGTAATAAGACGGTAGCCTTGGATAGAGTGCTTAGTATATTTTATAAAATATTATGGCCTACTGCATCTAACTTCACGGAGCAGATATTCTCCTTAACGTGAATAACCTAATACAAAATTCCGTACATCACAATAAGCCGTGCAGATAACAAACTGCTACTACACAAGTCAGGATAAGTAAATTATAAAATTGTGGCCTTCTGATTTGTGACGCCGTGTGCGCGTGTTCTTGTGATTACCACACACCACCACCGAAATTTACCTCGCCGTACGAACCTCAAACCTCAGACGAGCAAAAGAATGTAATATCATCTTCCAGAATATGAGTTACCAGGTTGGCAGCTTCAGGAGAGTTTCATTTCAATTGCAGTGCTTAGCTACTTCGAAACGTAAATACTTTATGATGTAAACCTTTAAGGCACAAAGGTACTCATTAAATGGCATCATCATTAATCTGAAATTTTTCCTCGCGGCGGATATAAATACCACTACAAATTGGTATTTACATTATCATTAGTTGTGCTTCAAACCAAAAATTTGTAGGTACCGGTTATTTTAATTGCATTTATGGACCGAAAATCTGAGTTGAAGTCCATCGTTTTGAACCTCCTCTACAGAAACCAGCACTCACAACGCTTAGTTCCACTGGGAGTCTGTTTGTTAAATATAAATAAACATATTTGCTTGTACATCTCAGCTGGAAAAAGATTACAAATCTTAATGTGCTACGCTACCTTTCTTCTCTATTGCCAAAAACAAAGTCACTCAGCAAACTGACAAATAGGAGGAATTAGTTATGTACACCCACATCTAGGATGTAGTCGAGCCAATATGAAGTGCTCAGAATACGAAGACGAGCAGAATTAAGTCTCCCTGAAGAACAAAGGGCACTGACTGCAATGATACGATGAGTCAATCACTGAAAGTTAAAGCGTAAAGTTGCCCCTACGTGTAATCACCCCACCACAACAGAAAGAGAGGGCCCGGAAGTAAACCTCGGTACTTGATGGCCGGCAGCTACACACTCCAGTTGCCTACTTTCAGGGATGGAGCTCCAAGCTACCCACGGATTCAAGTCTAGGTGGACTGAAGGGTTAGAGAAAATAATCCATGCCCTGGCAAACGTGAAATTGAACACATTATGCAAAATATTCTGATAAAATCAAATCCAATTCGCTTAAACTATATTAACATATCATTATCGTCCCACTGCATCGTTGAACATTATGGACTCCACCAAGTCTTATATCTTTGCGGACAGATCGTGGCAATAACCGTCAAAGAGGAGACACGCTGTACGTGATGTCTGTTTAAAAGCCAAAATAAAAACGAGAAAGACTGGACCACAAGCAGGCATCTGAGCCACATTTATTGGTTTCTGGTTTTTCTTCCTACAACGATGTTTACGGACACATAAAAGTTACGTTTCTAGATGAAACTTTGGTACCTCATGCTGTTTGCCTCTTGGATCCTCAATTCCCATAGCCTAGAGCTCTAGTGCCACTTCTGTGCACACAATGCCTGCCTGATTAATGCTTGTTATTCCCAAACTCCAGCTGGCTGCATTAGAAAAACACATATCTTTCGTGTTCCATTTGAAAGATATTTATACTTCAAGCAACAACAAAGCCATATAACAACAATAATATTATTATAAAGTCTCTACACATCCACATTTTTCAATATACAAGGTATTAGGCATTGGAACAGAAGGAAACTGGTACTCACACACACCTAAGTCAGTATGTTAACACGAAGATTATAACATTGGTATGGATTTTGAGTTGTACAAACAGGAACGTCCAAAAAAAACAGGTTAAACATCATAATTAAAAACATGAAGATCGAAAATAATATTAAAACGGATCGTAAAGCAATAGGGTGTAATGATGTGGTCTGCATTCATATGGGTTAAGATAGGATCAAATGACAGGCTCTTGTGAACACGATAATGAACCTTCTGATTCCACACAGGGAGGAAAATTTCTTAACCAGCTAAATAACTATTCTTATAAAAGAAGAGCCATAAAGGATAAATAATGTATTTTGTTATAAAAAATACACATTAATATACGCAATTATAATTCAATAAAGTGCTAAATTTGATACTTCTACAAGCAATATAAGCGAGCTTGAAGTATAACAAACAACTTTCCAACCACACTTTAGTTTATGAACGATCCATCACTAAGTTATCTTTCACTACGTTATCAACTCATTCTTTGCTCATGGTTGAACAAGCATTCTTCTCAGCATCTCTGAAACCATTTCGTTAGAGAAAATTAGCTTATGTTATAGGACTATTTATTAAAATGGCCCACGTTTAATGCGTAAAATCTCAAAGGGCTCTTTCACACGAGTGTGCTTTAATCGCCAAGAAGGGAAGTACAAAATGGGCTTCATAACATTCTCCCTTCCATACAGTTCCTTCTGTCGGTAATAGTGAACATCTGCAGAAAAAGGGTATCATACTATGAAAAACTTTTGTTTCTTTACATTTCTCCTTACGACTTCCATCAGCTTCTATCTAGAATCAAGATCCCAGTCACGTATGAATTTTAATTCGGGAATAGTTTTCGTATGCTAACAGGGATCTCAAACATTAATTAAAATTTCTCCATCTTCTACGGACATAATCTACAGTGAAATTAAAGGGATTTCTACTTTTCGCATTGTTTTAACAATCCGGGAACAAGAAACACGTCGGTCTCCTGTAGATACACCACAGCTTCCTTACTAGATCAACGCATTCTTTTCTTGATCGAAAGCTACACGTGGCGGGAACAAATATATTTATATTCATTTGGCATTTCTGAAAAATATACACTACGTCTCCTTGGAGACGCAGAAACGTCTCCGGCAGTGATGTGAGGCAGGAAAGGAAGGCAGAACTGTAGATCGTCCTTACTACGAGTAGGCCTACGTACAGCCGTCACTTCCAGTGAGGACACATTACGTAGACCCTTTCCATTTCAGTTTTCCTTCAACATTCGAAAAAAAATATATATTTTCTACTTGAAAGCTGTAAAAGTAATCTGTAACTTACAATTTCGATCGAAAGTTTCAAGTTCCCTCTACTACAACAACCACCATCACCACAATAACAACGAAACATCTCGGCGGGGATTACGGATTTCTTCTGTTTCGAAAACTTGGTACAATACTGTCCACAAACTTGGAGTATCGAGAATAAATATTAAATACAATTTATAGAGTTATAAAGACTTTCATTTAAAACAAATAAATACTTTCGGAGCATCGTAAAAATTACATACTTGCTATCTCCAATTAAATTTCAACGTTACTGTAAACAACTTTTTATTGTGTGAACCGTACAAAATCTAGATACACTCCGTGAATAATAAATCAGATCGATCATACAGTCGCATTAAAAACATATGATTGCTAGTAATAAAAGCGTATAATTTTTAAACACATTTTACAAAGGCGTCGCTTTTCTTACTGACTGAATGATGAGCCTATATTGTGTGTAGAAGCAAACTCGATTTTATCCAGTTCCCCTCGTTATTTTATTACTGTTTTGCACTCACCAATAAAAGTTCCCTTTAGTTGCGGGAACGCTGTACCCGCCAGAACAGATCTCTACTTGTATAAGTTTTCCCGTCCTGTGGCAACGGATTATGTGGAGCTTGTGGGTGCGGTTAGATCTGGGCGTAATGTAGCGAAATGTGACTTGGAATGGCTCCTGGGAGCGTCGCACTGTAATGAAATGGAAGTCACTCAGTTTCCGATCGACCTAACTGAAATTGGTGGCGAACGTTTCGAGTTCGCAATACGCGGTTTCCTAATGTAACTAGATTAAGTCTCTTCACACTGGTTTTCAACGAGTTAGGACACACGAGACAGCAGTTAATCTGTCGCCGCTTGAGTAATGTGAACCTTGGGTATTTAACACTCGCGCGCCTTCGGGTTCAGTCCACCCAAATGTAATTATGTAATTGAAGTGGAGAACTACATTAAATACAGTAGGCTATAAGAGACAGATTTATTTTCGTTAGTGTTATCTTTCTCAGACCTACAATTCTGGTACTGGAATGTTAGTGCTCAGGAAATGGAGGAAACGCATTCATCTTGATTTAGCCACAAGCGTTTACTTTAAATGCGTCTTATGTTATGGGTTCTTTCGCACAAACTGTACAACACAAATTCGCAGCGCGGAGGTGGTATTTATCTCTTCGCATGTTTGCCTCCGAAAATATTAGAGGGATTTTTATAAAATTTCGAATTATAGATGAAAACTATAAAATTTGGTATTATAGATTAACACAAACATTTGTCAAGACAATTTAATTTAGGTTCATATCGATCCAATATAACACTGTATATGAATTTACACGTAAATGTTATTGACTTCCTGTCAAAACTTTTTTTTTTTTTTTACAGAAGCTGGTACATGGCATAATACGAGAAGATTGCTTTTCATTTTATTATATTTATCCGAAATATATTTCGATGCGGATACTAGATTGCGCCAGGAGGGTCTTGAGAAAAAATAGAGCGGGACCGGACACATGCTGGCTTATCATAGGGCCCTGAAATGTGCTGGAGCTACCTTGGAGGAAACTGGAATTGTCATCTAAAACACTGGAGTAGTCATAAATTCCAGGACTACTTCTGGAGAATGTTCTAGCCTGTAGATGTCTTGGAGTGCAGTTCAACTGGCTCTAAAATTTACTGAAAGCACACATGGTCCCCGATTGATTCTGGAGAACTTCTAGAGTCGGAATGGAGAGGTACTGGAATTGCCCAAAGGATCTTGAATAAGTAGTGCAGTGGTAGTGCAAATGTCCTGGAGTGGTTCTGCAACTTACTGGAGAGGATCTGGACAAGTCCTGTAGAGCCCTGAAGAAGTTCTGGAGAAGTCACATATTCCTGGAGTGGTTCTGGAGAAGATCTGGTGTGGGCTAGAGTGGTCCTGGAGTTATATTCGAGTTGTTATGAACAGGTCCTGTAGTATACATGCCCCGGAGTTGTTCCGGAGTAGTACTAGATTTGTCCTGGCGAGGTGGAATTATCCAGAACAGCTGAATTAGTACTGTACTTGTTCTGTAAACGTCCTGGAGTGAACGTGTAGAGACATTTGAGTGATACTACAGAAGTCCGATTCCTGGATTGTTTCTGGAGAAGAAATTCTGTGGGCCTGGAAAGGTCCTGGAATGTTCCAGAGGACGGAATAAGTGCTGTGTGGTCCTGCAAAGGTCCTGGTGTGGTTCTGTAAACATCTGAAGAGGTAATGGAGATGTCGTAGATTTCTGGAGCGGAGCTGGAGAAGTACAGGAATGGCTTGTAGATGTCCTGGCACGTTCTACGGGACTGAGTAAGTACTGTAGTAGTCCCACAAAGCGTCTGGAGTGATTTTGCAGAAGTACTGGAAAAATAATAGTTTCCAGGATTGGATTTGAAGTACTGGAGTGGCCTTGGAGAGGCTATTCGGAAGGATTTCTATTGAAATTCTATTTTATTTTGTTGTTTCTCCAAAAGTTACGCCCTATATACAGAGGCGACACGGCAATGTCAATCAATAAACATGTACCGGTATATGCTCTTAAGTGGCGAAGGACAGCAGCCTGTAAAGGTGGCGACTGACTTGTAACATTTGCCTGTAATGTAACGTGTTACAAATCGAGCATTACACAAGTGAAGACAGCGAACGGAGCCGCTCGATGCGAGCTGCTCACGCTCGCGGGCGCTCCATCGTGTTGTCGGTTTTTTCGCGAATCCCTTTGAGTGTTACATTACAAGTCAGTCAGTCAGTCGAGCGGCGTCGTAACGAGCATTCACGAGTTCTTTAGATAAGAGTAGCGTATTAAATGAAACAAAGATAACACAACCTCCACGTCCGACATATTGAATGAAATGAATGGAGCACACATGAGCACAGTCGAGCCGAGCGTTCAAAACGAGCATTCGATGCGCCTCACCAGTTGTGGTGTAATGTAACATGCTCGCTGCGAATGTTACATTACAAGTAAATGTTACAAGTCAGTCGCCACCTTAATAGATAACACGCACAACGAAACTCCATCGGATATACTTTCCTCAATCTTCCTGCCCTGTTGAAGGACCGATGTCTGATGAATTCGGCGCTCCAAACTAGCAGACTACAGCTAAAATGGAGTGGAGGCTGCAGAAGAAGTGGCAAGGAGAAAAGAGGTGAGCGCAGACGAGAGGGAATGTGAAGAGTTGGGGAGGTTACAAACACCACACTGGCAGGTCAGGTTAGGTTAGGTCTACTTCATGAAACACAGTAATTCAAAGCGTTCCCGCTGCAGAGACAGACTGAAAGGAACTAAAACATTTTCGCGGATGCAATTTTACTCTTCAATTTTGCAGTCACGAATGCTTATCGGGATGTAACCGAAGGTGACAGAGTTAGACTGGAGAGAAGTTGTTCGTAGCACGCAAGTACATACACATATACATACATACATTCATACATACATACAGACAGACAGACGAACAAAAAAAGTGTTATTCTCCAGCATTTCTAATTTACGAGTGTCTCAATAATATTCTACCAGCTCTACAGTTACGCCCGGATCGTGTCCCATTTGAATATGAACCGACACAGCCTGCAGACTGCGGTCACTCCTTTTCTGTCTCTCAGGAGGATACGAGGTACTACATACAAATCTCCAAAACTGGTAATCTATAAATATGTCCTACCTAAATATTAATAGCTCTCGAATATATCCTATTCCGAAAAAAAATGAATCGTGTCTGGGTTCTCACACATTCATTTATTATCTGTTTAATATTTTCTTCCATCTAAACATAACTCCCAAGTAGCGCATTCCCTTACACTTTCCGTATGCAACTTTCCATCTGTGTTTCATAATTTATATACTCCTTTTCGCTCAGCTCCAGTTTGAACAGACCCACGCAATCTACGGCACACTGGCTATTTTACGTCGTCTGAACTGAATAATATTTCGTATGCTTTCCGTTTTTCACAAGTTCGGTTTCAAGATGCACAATTTGCACTCGAGATTTCTGAACGGAAAACCATTAAAATAATGCCAAAGCATCTCATTTATATTATAGGCGTGCCATTTCGACTTCCTACCGGGCATTATCTGTTGTAACTAACATGTTTGTGCGTTCGTCAGCCCTCCGCGCGAATACAGGTATATCCTCAAACAGGCCACGACTCTTTCTTTCGTAATATTTGTCCATTCACCAAATGTGATCATCTAGAGAACCAGCTACTGTTATCCGATTTCAAGAATAAATTCGAATGCTTCGTCAAATGTTAGTAGAAGTCCCCAATATAAAATCTGAGGAAAAACCTTCCAGCCGTTCTTGAGTGCTTATGGGTAGGGGTGTGAAGACAGCGATTTTAACGGACGCTCCGCAGAATAGCAAATGTACCAGAAGATAGGCCACCTTGTTCTGAATTCACACAATCTGATGTAATATGGGTCCAAGGAGTTTTGTTCGGACGTACAGGCCTATATTCTGTTAATTATTTACTACTGATTTTAGAACCAATATTACTGCAGACCACAATTTTGAAATCGCTTAAGATAAGAACGTAACATTAGGAGAGGCGATGCAACCTACAGACATCACTGACTCTCTCTCACCATAACTTACAATGTAGCAACAGTGCAGGCATGGTTACGGGCCGGCGCTCTTAATGGAAAGCTACATTTTACGAGAGGGTTTCTAGCACTCCAGGATCACTAGGAAGAAATATAAAAATAAGCATACAAACGGGTTACATATATGGTGGGAAATTTAATGAACAGCTGTGTAAATTTTAACTGCATAAGATAAGCTCTGGGGCATGAAGTTAATTAGATAGTTAGATCCTCATAAATAAATATTTCGAACCATTATCCGTATTAAAATGACGATATAGTTAATAAGATTATAATGTAATTTATGTTGTAATAGCATTTTCGTCATTACATTAATGAAGAATGAAATACGTACAAATGTTGTTCTAACCAGAATAGCTGCCAAGTCAATTAACTCTTAATTAAGATTACACGTGCTCTCGGAGGGCTTCACTGAACAGAAAGATGGACATGGCGAAGCAAAACAAGGCTTCAAAACCCATATGAAGCTGCATCCTGACACTCCAGCAGCGAGCCACCCTATCATCATCTGAATCATCCTTATGCATGACTTTCGCCCCCCACCCCCACCCCCACTCACTTGTTCACACATGACGTAGCGTAATACGTGAAGAGGTTTAAAAAAAAACTCAAGTTTCAGCAGATTCCGTTCCAACCACGCACAAAAGCAACCCCCTGTCGTGGTGCAGATATGAATATACAGGATGGCAGCACAATCGCCAGATACATCTTCCTCCTCCAGGCGCATGAGAGACTCTCGTAGGCAATGGCTCGTTTATTTCATTCACTGCTCGACAATGCCCTCCTCTAGGAGCTTACTGCGTACAACTCGGGCGGAAAATGAGAAAAATACTCGAGCAATTCCATGCAGGACTCATACTTCAAACCTGTATTTAATGTCAGGCTTTGATACACGGTGTATGCTTCCAACTCAAAACGATTTACCATTATTCCATTTAAGAATTACGTGCCTATACTCAGAATCATTTCATCATACGTGAGTGACTCCAAACAATTCAAGTTCAGACAGCGTCAGTATTCAAATATAAAGCTGAAGTAACACAATGACTGGTAAATTCAAAGACTTCTAGCAACTGACTGCCACTCGACATCCGGTCAATGCTTGTAACATTTGTAACAAATCTACAATGTTATGGGTAGGAGTCCTTCCGTTATCATTCATCTCAATCGACACCAAATAATTTCCGTAGCTGATACTTCGGCGACAAACAAGAGATGAATAAATCTCTCTCTCGAATGCGCCGAAAATTCGAAATAAAAACACAATTTTTTAGTAATTTTGTATGCGTACAGGTTGGAAGTGTTTTCACTGAGATTCACAAACCACTTTTTCAAAACATCACGTACTCCATAAAGAAATTCTGGGATAGTCACGTGTATTATAAATATATGTTACTTAAGACAATATACCATTTTAAAAATAACCGTTGCATAATAAAAAATATATCTCCACTGCTTTTAGAGGTCCAATTTCAAACTTCTTGACTAAGCAAATTGAATAGTATTAGCCTACACTAATATAGTAATATTTTTAACGCACCAGTTAATAACCTCAATTAAAACACTATTAAAAATGACTGGACTCTGATCTTTCAAACGTGAAGTGCAGGGAAAAGAAGGCGTGGTCTACAAAACTTCGAATTATTTCATTCATCAACACAAGAACGAAGAAATACGGAAAACATATTTAAAAATCGGCTATGCCTCATTTGGGGGCCGGTAAAACTGCTACTGATTTTATTTTATTCGACACCATAGAGAGATTTCCATCCCATAACTTCCTCATGTATTCTTTTAACTCTTATTATTCACAAGGGCACATAAGCAAGAAAATTAATTTAGAAGATAAACACGTTTCGTCTGTGAATTAATAACAACAACAGACGACAAAAGTGCTGATTGAATTATGGACCGAGCCACCCATTGCCTTCCTGATGCATGCTCATTTATGCTAAGTTATGCAGATTGTACGTTTTATTCATCAATACAGGCTGCATGCTAAACTATAGGCCTATTTAAATGCAAAGCACTTATTTCACAATTCTTTATAATTTTTTATTGGAGAAAGTGAATTAAGGACTGTATTAATCTGAAATTACGACAACTAGGAAATTTAAGAAAATGTACCTTTTTAACTTATTTCTTCATTAGTCACAGCAAAAAGTGATAGAAGATGTTTCAGTCCATGTTTTGAACACACCAACAATAAATTGTAATCTGCCCTACTAGGGTCCATTTTCTAAATACGTTTTTGATTTACATTCCGCGTCATTTTGCATGCGTGTCTCTCCAACCTACGTAAATATTATGTGGACCTATGCTATCTACAAATGAGTGTAGTTTCACTAAAATCCTTAACAGTTGAGCAAACCACTAAGTTCATTACTTTCGTATTTATAAACCTATTTTACAAAACAGTGCTAAGCTAAAAACAGAATTATAGACAGCATTCCGAGAACCTCTTTCCTTTTGATCAAAATTGCCAAAACATGCACATCTTCATTAAAATATCACA
>NW_019060210.1:44467-55357 GCF_000696155.1 Zootermopsis nevadensis
TCGACATGTCTTGGGGACTACACCAAATCAGAGTTCCGGGTGTAGATAGAACGATATTAATAAAATGTACAGCAAAGGAATAGGATGTGAAGATGTGGAGTAGGCTGAACTGGCAGGTAATATTGGCCAATTTCGGACTTCAGTTCGCTCGGTAATAAACATCCAGCATCTTTAGAAGCCAGGATGTCATTTACCAGCGGAATAGCAATAATTTTCAGGAAAACGTTCCCTTACCATTACAGTACTTCCTTTTTAATACACAGCTATATATGAAGGTAATCAATCAGTTGAATTACTATGTTTGGGAAAAGTGTCAAAGTTACTCGTAGTTTGTTCGATACATTGAACCGGTTTTTGTACATTAAAATACACCATACTCAGTAACACTTTGCGTGTACACCTCACGGCCACAAGAAAGATATTCTCGAGCTGGATAAAAAAAGAGAAAATAAAATTTATGCCTGGAATCAGAAAACTTGTTTCTATGCAGTAGCTTTGTCATCGTGCAAATAAACAAGAACGGAAATGTTGTGTTTGCAGCAGCATCTGAAATAAATGATAGCAGGATCCCTGAACTTTGTTACTGTGAGCAAGCATACTCTTAACTGCATCAACACGCATTACGACTACGTTAATACGCTGAACAACTTCATCGACCGGTTTTATGCCCTTTGCACACAGCAGACTACGTGGTAAGATGTTAAGGTGGGTCATCAATATCATAGCCACTAGGATTTCTGATCGCCAAGTGAATAAAAGCTGAATGATGTTTGTGGCATACACAGGACTATTGTAGCGTCAAAAGTGCATTCGGTGAACGAATCTTAGTTCTTTCATGTTAATAACATTCACTATTTCGTATTTTAAAGGCACTGAAAATTCTCATTTTAAATGGAATAACGGCGCTTAAAAGAACATAACATTAAAAATTACAGCCTTCTTGCATCACTGCGCTGATTCAATGAAATATAAATCTTCTTTTGCGAGTGCAGACTCAGGCAGAAGATACGAACAAAATGTACAATTCCAAAAACGAAGAATTTCCTCTCAATCGTTTAGGTGCCAGAAAGAAATATCGATAGCCTTACGGAAACAAAAGGCACTTGAAACACTGAACACTGAGAAAAGTGGCTAACATTAAATCTTCAGTTGGCAGGTGATATTTCAGGTTCTCACGGCGATGAATATGAAGATCATTCTTCTGGTATGTTGATTAGTGCAGATATAATCCGTGCCTTGAGTCGAATTACTCCGACATCTATTAGTTCAGCCATGAATCAATAAATTATTTAAATAGTACGCGTATAATTAGTTTTTAAAATAGCCTATAAGTTACAATAATACTAGAGAACAACACACAGTTTTTGACCAAGACAAAACTTGATATTAACAAGTGATCAAGGATAAAATATATGCATGCCACGAAGAAACATATCTGCAATATTTCAGGCTTCAATCTGTGCCCTGAAGTTATGAAAATAATTGTGTCAGCTACTGACTTTTAACAGATTAATTAATTCACGAGAGTAACAGATTAAACAGGCAACCGAGTTAATTGAACGTGTAAGCTTTAGTTATTCACCCCTGCGTTCTCTGATAGACGCAGAAAGCAATTGTCTCATATGAAATAAAATAATCTAAAATTTATTTGGGTTACGCAAACAACATGCAATATGAATTTACCTAGACACGTAAATGAAAGCGATATTCCTTATCTAAACAGAAATGAGATACAAGTTTGAAACTACAAAAGATGGAATTCTGTACAAGATATTGAGGCCACCAAGATAACACGTTATCTTCTGAAATTAGTAGCGTCCTCTCAACTGTTGTGTGTGGTTTTTATTACAGTTCGATATATGATATGTGGGAGAAGTTCACTTTTGTTATCGGTCGACAGCGAAATAAATCTCTCTGAAGTGACGAGGCTCCCGATGTATAATGGGTTGCGATGTGTTACTGCCAGACCGCACAACCTACTAGGTCTATTACAATAAAATCATATCCAGTTGCAACGTATCAAACTAACGCTGCTCAAAAGACATTTTCAGATGGCCTACCCAGGTCTATTTATTGCCAGCGGTAAGTAGGCTACAGGATCCACACTAATGTCCCACCCACAAACTCAAAAGCTATCAGCTAATCCAGTTTTTATCGCGCTGTTCGTTTTGCACTTACTGCAGTTCTCCTACAAAGCGAATTGAGTTGGAGACTTGATTTGTGTTTGTGGGATTTGTGGTAGAGCAAAGTAGAACTGGGTTACATTTTTATGGAACCTCCAGTTTTCTCTGGCACTGCAAAAGGCAGTTCTTTACTTTGTCCATATCAATATGATGTAGGCCTACCCACAACAGCGACAGTCAATACAAGCCACAAATAATTTTGGAGATAATATATTCTAATTTATAAACTATTTATATTCACAAATAATCATAACATAATTCAAAATGCAAAAATATTTAACACCATGCACATTATAAGCCCCATGGCGTGTTCCAAAAACAATGACATATTCACCTTAAGCTGTAAGCCCCACAATACAGAAATTCAATTATTAAAGAAAATACTTTAACATTTAACATGGTATAAGTGATGTGAAAGTACGCAATTTTAGTGAACAGTTTTTCTGTCCAAGGACAGGATTTTGTGGAAATTAAAAGCAGTTTCAACATCAAGCCATTATACACAAAATAGTGACGCTTCCATAGCAGCAGACGCACGCGCCACTTCGTATATTTTCCCAGGTGGTGGACGTGAACATTGAACTCTGGTTCCAATAAAGAACCGTCAATGTGGTTGGCCAAAAGAACGTTTAAAATGTTTACGACTAAACAAAAATTGGAGCGTGAAGTTAGATATTTTGTTTTTAATATATCCTTCCTGCAGTTTCCCTAACAATCTTCAACGTCTTCCGTGTTTAAACGTGACGCAAAACATTGGAACAAGCTTTAAACTGTACAGCAGTAAAAGCCAAGGATGTGCTGTGTGTGTTCCTGGATGGCAGAGACCAGCCTTCATTTGGCATACATACAGCTCACATAAAACGTCCGTCTAGAGGCCCCACTTTCCCACAGAAACGTAACGTAACCAAGACCCAAATCAGCCAACAGAACAGAGTAAACTCAATGTCTCCTACAATACTTTAAAACTACCGGCCTTAAACTGACCACCACTGTGATAATTGTACGAGTGGAATCAACCAACAATAACTCCTACAGAGGATAGGACGTCTCCTGTGCAACTATTTTCCCCAGACAGCATGTATACCCCTGAAGTAGGCCTACACCATTAAACTGTTAAAACATATCCAGTGTTTAAAAATACAATTCACATAAGAATGAGCTCGACACTGTGGACATGTTCGTGCACGAGTCACTCGGAAGAAAGAATAGATCACTGCTCGTATGATACGTCACAGCAAAACATAAAATTCCACACAACAGCCTATAAACGCCTGTTTACTTGTATGGTAACAGTTGGGATATTAATTAGGTTCAGAGGTGTAATGCGAACGGAGGGCATTTGAGAGAGATCAGACGCAGAGGAAAAGATTATTATTTTTTGTCGTCCTCCAAAATTTTGTTTCAAATGCTGTAAATAATCTTAGCGAACAGATCTGATCGTGGTATACAGAACTATTCGTGAGCCGAGAGGAAGGTTAATCATGGATTGTGACGTACTTACTGGGTTCACGTACATTACTTTATAAGAAGGCAAACCTCGCACATTTTCCTTGCACATTAACCATTTGTTTAAACTGGACATACAAGGCAACATTTCCCCGTACGAAACAGAACTGAGATCAAATGCTTCTGCGACGGAATACCTAGTGCGTCTTCTTCTTCTTCTTTACACCCTTTTCGCTCCTACGCGAGGCACAGGTGCCTCCTTTTCGAGGTTTCTTGATGTATATACCCAGCATGTAAGCCTAGCTATAATACAGTACCGCGTATGTTAACATTTATGTAGGCCTCCCCACAAAACAGTACAAAAGAGTTAAGAATATCTTTCATGTAACAATTCCCACTTTAAAAGCTAAAACGTAAGTCAACTTTTCCACTACATTTGTCTAAAATTATTTTATTTAATAAAATTAGAAAACTCACCTAATAATTCCATAATTCGTCTCTTAAAAGAATTGCAGTCTTACCTGAAAAAAAAAAGAAAAACATTTATTATCGATCACGAAGATACACAATATCAACCTTACTAACACCCTGGATACTTAAACATAAGGCGGTGCCAATTACTTTTTGACTGTAGAAGAAAAGAGTATCGTTTCTGGGAGAAAATAGATTTAATTAATTTCAGAAATACATAAGAATGTTATTTAATGTGATAAAGAAAAAGTAATTTAGTAGATTGTAAGCCCTTTATCAGCAATCTTAATACTTTCTTTAACATCTGCAAGCTTTACAATCATGAATTTTTGAAAACATGATTTTTATATTTTTTAAAAATTAATTTGAAAAATATAAAATAAACTCGTAACAAATTACATTGTTAAATTCGAACCAGTGCATAACTGAGAACAGAATAGTTCCAAGCGACAAAGCAGAAACAAGAGGCGATGTGTGCACTCCAGTTCGAGAACAACGACTTTTTATGTGCGTTCTTTGCCACTTTATATCACTGTAGATAAATGTAATATAACAAGTCCTAACACGAAATTCTCTAAAATCAAACTGGAATATACACGCATTTCCAATCCTCACATATTTTACAATTAAAAATAAAATGATAGCCTTAATTTATGCATAATGAAAATTCAAATCCACTGCTGACAAAGTTAATCAACATGTTACCCTTCATGGTCCTGTCTCCCCCGTATTTAACAAACAGGCATGAAGGGTATATCGGAATGGTCAATTTAAATTAACATATTTTAATTAGTTGCATTATATAGGCTATGACGTTTTGACAAACCTGATAAACATGATTTCTATAAAAAACAGAATTACATTGGACTTAAAATTCACATACAAATTTTTGACACACCAATTGTCGCTAATAAAACTAACAAATGTTATTGTAAATTAAGTCCCAAACGCGAAATTGTATTAACTGAGTGCCATTTACAAGTTTTCACATATTAAGGAATTGAATAAGTACGTAAAGACGAACCTTATCAGGTCACTTAAGTTCAGATATTTCGGCCTCTCACGCGCTTTAAACATTGGAAATAAATTTTTGTAACGTCTTGTTAAGGAACTGCAGAATTGGCGATAAAATAGGACTACAAATAAATAACGCCTCTTGCACTAAACTCGATGCATAGTCAGTTCACTTCAGTTCAGTTCAGTTCAGTCCAGTCTGAATTACTGAAGATTATAACCTTAATATCCTATGGAAATTTTAATTAAATGAAATTTATGTTTCGTGCTTTTCACTCAAAGCTTCAATTATCCTTTACAGAGTCGTGGTATGGAATAAATTTGTTACAGGCATAGAGAAGGAAAGTCAGAAACAAAGAGATAAATTATAAAAGAGAGAAAGTAATGAAGAAATATGTAAAGGGTGTTGGAATAAAATATTAACATTTTCTGAGATTCGCGTCACCCTGGCATAAAACAGATAAACTCTGGTAAGGCGAGATTTTACAAGCCCCCAAACCAAATATGTTCAACAACACCCAGCCCTTGTGTAGATGAACTGTCGTCAAACATTGATTGAGGGTGACCAGTAGGCGTAGAACCACGTCTGTCCTGTGTTTGTTTTATACGCGTTACTGAATCCTCCCATTCAACCCCGACATAATTACAGGACAAGCACGTGCCCATTGGAGCTGTACTGCTCCCTTGAGGCTTAAGTGCTTTAAGCATAGAAGACAGAGACTTCTGTATTTGCCACGTCCATGGCAACAGCCATGCCTCCAACACCCAAGTGGACTCAACAAGAGGTTGCCATTTAATTCCATCCCATGCTCCCCACAATTCTCTCTTTCACTTCTCTTCACTATCTTCTTCAGTCTCAAAATCTAACCCATTTATACACAGACGTGCTGTAGGCTGTTCTCTGAAGCGTGCGACAAACAGATAAGAACGAACCCAAAATCGAATCAAGGAAGATGTTTCCTAACACAGCGCTTGTGCTGGGATCTCTGCTGCTTGTTTGAAATTGGAAATCAGATCAGAATTATTTTCCACCTTCTCAACTCAGTGATAAGTCAAAAGCCTGTGTTGGTAGATGAATAATTAGAATCTTACATTTAATGAAGTCACTAGAATCTATCAGTACAGAAAAGTACATAAACTTTGGGGAATAGTTACTGTAAAGCCAGTATTAAGACGTTAGAGTGGAAGGTTTACAATATGTGGACAGAATTAGAAGGATCTAGTCAGTGCCAAAGTTTTATATCATAAGCACATAACCTAAAAATATGGTGAAGACCAGAAAGTACGAATTTTCTCATTACGAAGTCTCTCCGTCAACTTGCTGCTTCCTCTCTCTTTCGTTCAAAAATTCCCCTCAGCAACCCTTTCTCTCTCAGACTGTCTGCAGAAAGTGAATGTGAAGGTCGATTAGGGTACAAAATCGAACACTGTGCAGTCCAAATCAGAGCTGGGTGCAACTCACGCTTTTTTCATTTATATTAATTTCTTCAGTAAATGAGAAACAGTCCTTTGTCTTCTGAAACTTGTAGAAAATAAACCTGAAGGAGGGATTAAACAAATAAACACAGAGTTTATATTAATTCGTACGGTAGAAAAATATTACAAAATCTTGGTCCCTCTTAATTCTTTGTTCATACCCAAGTGTTAATCTGATGTATATTTTCGTGTCGCTGTTATGAACGTTTTCACAACTGAAAACAGTCACTGCCCACCTGATGGATTACTAAACCTATAAATTACAACCGTTTTAAATTGTTTTCACACCGCAGAGTAACATTATTCTCGTCTTGCGACTTCCCTTCTACATTGGTCCAAATTCGCTAGCGTTTCATGAGGTCGGTAACATAAGGAACAGATAATGATCTTGTTGACGTCATACGCCTTCAATAAATTACCAGCTTACGTAAGAGGTCCCTTGTAGAAATAAAATACTAAACATTGTGAACTGTATATTTATTGTAATAGACTACACGAGGAACAATTACGATTTTAAAACTGTTTTCCAACATAATATTAAAAAGCAGTGATATTTAAAAGTGGTCTGCAGTGTCCAAAGAAATTATGTCTCAGCATAAAATCATCTGTAATTTTATTTCGGGGAACAGATGGTTGGCAAAATCATTGCGTTTTACAGATAAGCAGCTTCATATAGCACTACCTTTATTCATTAAATAATTCAATAACATTCGACAGTCATTACCTTAAAAAGAACTCTCAGCACAGATAATTCATGATCTATTTAAAAATACTGTATCATCTGGACAGGTCATAGAGTGTCAAATGATTGAATAATTATAAATTTTAAATTGGGCATAACTATAACGAAGAGGTTTTATCCTATTTTTACAATGCCAAGCCAGAATTTGCCTAATGGGATACAGGAAGGCTTACGATACATCTCAGTTGCAAACAGAACTTTAGAAAAATCAAATTAAAACAGCAGCACACTTTTATTTGACGTAGTATTTGGCAATGGAAATTCTTATCTTCCAAAGAGAAATTTTCCTAAAATCTGACAACTCCAATCCCTGCCTATCCTGGTCATCCTGAGTAGTCTCTAGTTGTTTGGATTCATCCCATTACGCTGTTCATTATCATCGTCATCATACTTCATTCAACACCATGTAACTGTGGTAGCTGATATGTACTTACGATTATGTTTCCATCTCCAGAGATGACGCTATTTATTTAAAATAATTTGGACCCTACACCCGTCCACCATATGTGATCCCGTGTGCGATCTTCAGATCAATAAAAGATCTGAACAGCTGACACTACAGATGGAACCACACCGGCATGAACCGGTTTTCTTCTTGGTTCAGGTAAGCTATAGGTTTCAGGTCAACTAACGTATTCATCAAGGTGGTGTTCAAATTATAAAAATAAAGAAGCAATTTAATTATCAACGAAATATTATGCGATTATGGAAATTTAGGACAAGTCAAGCGAACAAGATTCAAAGGTGTGCCCTGTTAAAGCAAGCCTAAGGTATATCGGGAGGAATGTTGCCTAACGTCCTCCAATAATCTCTCTATGACATAACAATGTTAGATTAGTCTGATAAAATTTCACGAGAATAAAAGTTTTACAGTAAATCTGCCGAAGAAATAGCATGTAGCATTCGAAGGCTGTGACTCGGCGAAAACAAAAACCGAATTATTCTATGGCGCAATTGTTTTCCGTTTATATCCAAGAAAATGTTCGACATAACGTATCGAAACTTTTAACGTTAATTTTAAGTCCAGTTCTTTGAACGACAGAAAAGAAAACGTACTCAGAAATTGATGAACCAAAGTACATGCTACAAATGTGGACAGAATGACATTTTAAAACTAACTGATAATTAACTAGCTTCAAACATGTTTTACACTACATCGCAGTGAAATGTTTAACTCTCCTGCTCCGTATCTGGAAGGTTCCGGGCCCTTTAACTCAGCCAGGAGAACGACTATTATGACTCAATACCCCCGTCCTTCCATCAGGAAAATGCCTGGGATTTTAACTTAATAGATAATGCTGCATTCTTCCAAATTCACCGTTCCCTATCGCCTATAGTTCAACGCTGTATAGTCAAAGTATTTGAAAAGCGCCATTAAATAGTCTAGGAATCAGTATCAGATATGTTCGCACACTTTTAGTTGGAACGTGTTAAAACTCTGGCTCGCAGGCGACAACCACTACTTTCAGCCACTAACTGAAGACTGTCCATTACTCTTACATACTATTAACAAATTTCTTTCTTTTAGTTGAATGTTTAAGATAGGTGTATATTTCACTATACATTATCCATTTAGAATCTTCAAAAGAAAGATAGCGTTTGCATATATTCATTTCATATATCCTTTATTTGCATTAAATGAATTACCAGTCATCTAAACAAAACATTTACGAATTTCTTCCACTGACAGGACTGTTACGTTGAACATGATGGTTGATAAGCACACAACAACCTTACAAAACATTAAACATGGCGAATTTGTGGTTTTAGCGTCTGTTATGTCGTTCGACAAGATAATGACACCTCTAGAGATGCTTCCCTAAAATTCAAAGTTTATTCACCATTAAGTCACCCTTCCCCTAAAAAAATACAACAAATACACTACTGAAATATAATGAAGTACTAAGTAAACCTAATTATCTGTTAAATTCGAAAGTAACGAGCATCACTTTCAATAGAATGAGCATCTTATGCAACAGACTGTCCTCTTCAATGCCCTACCAGGTTGCAAATGACAGAGAAATGTTCTACTGAGATTCAAACACGTTGAAAGGTTTGTTCAGTTAATGGCAAATATGAGAAACAAAGTATCGTAACAGTCGAATGAATTTCGTCAGTTTATCAGAATCAGGAGTGTTAAAACTGCAGTTTGCTGTCGGATGTGGCGGTCAACACATGTGTGTTGGTAAATGGCAAAAGGCCATTTTATTCAGACAATGAAAATACCGGACTCTGATCGTACGGATTTAGGCGGAGTCATGTTAGTGACTAGGGCTACCTAGACACATTTCGGAAGAACCCCACAACTCAGTAGTTCGAAGTCTAGAAATTCACAGCCGTTAAAACTCAAACAACACTAGAATCACTAGACTCTTATCACTTCTATCATGAGCGAGGCGGGTCCAAAAATCTTTAACAATCACAAGTCCAACAGTTTGGGTAATTTATCAAATTAATGTTCATTAATAAATATAATTTTACGGGTGAATGGAGAAGGTTGCGCGAGGAATTTCGAAACAAACCAATGAAGACGAGATGTGTGAGGGAGGTAACAAGATTTTTCTTGATAAGCATAAAAGGAAGGGACCAATCGGGAGACGCAGGAGTAGGGGGAAGGTTAATATTAAAATGCCTTTTGAAGATATAGGATGGGAGTGTGTGGACAAGATTAATTAGTACCAGGACAGGCGGGGAATTTTTGATCAGCTTAGCGACTACCAGCTTCCCAACAAAACTGTGCTGTATGGAGTTAGTTTCGTAAGTTACATGATAAAACAATTTATGTCCTGAATGTCTTTCTTCTGATATTCTCACGTAACAATTATTTTACAAAGGAAGTGTTGCCCACGTGACTACCACGTCAAGAAGATTTAGGAATATAAATGTAATGGGGATACAGCTTTATCCAAGTTAATTTATCGAGCTATCAAGATCAACATTATTATATTATAGGCCAAGGTTACTCTTGTAATTTTTATTCAGTTTTCACACGTGGTTCTTCGCAGAAAAACACATGCTCCGAGTGGCAATAAAACCCGCAATCCACATTATCGACCGGTCTTTTACTCTACGGATCTTAGACCAGACAGCCATTGTGGTCGGCAATTTAGTTTTGAAAATGATATATTGTATTTACAATTACCTCTAATTTACGAAATGTAATTGCATGTTGTGTAACCTCTTGAACGCTTCGAGGAACTAAGAGCACACAATAAAATATAGTGAACACGTTCATCGCTCAAGCGTGAATCCGATAAGATTTGAGGTTGAAATTTTCACAGACGATGCGTTTTACTCCAATACCGTTTCATCATGAATTCTTATATCATTTCCCTCTTTCGTCTACACAGAATATAACGCCGCCATGCAGCAAAAGATTATTGGAGCTCGAAGAGGACGTTTTCAGCATCGTTTTCCTTTGACGTCGGAGTCTTACAAGATCTTATACGTCGTTTTACAAAATTTGAGTGCAGTATGCTCGTGATAAAGTCCTCTGCTTGGCAATCTCGTTGTCAAATAGGTCAACCGATACAGCAACGTGCTATCCGTCCGTATAGG
>NW_019060210.1:55511-85363 GCF_000696155.1 Zootermopsis nevadensis
GTAACTGAGGATCAACACAAACGTTTCATCACTCTAGCGAATAGTATAAATCACCACGTGAAAGCTACTTATAACGGAATCCCAGGGGACTGTTAACATGTCTGTGACAGGTTTACAACAGGAAGCTACTCAATTTTTAAATAAATTAAACTATACTAAGTTTCTGAAGACTTCAACACTGAATATAGAGGCGACGTTTCTCCGAAACGTTGTTAACCACTTACAAAACTACACGGCGTCACAATCCAAAAGACCGCAGTGTGAATTTAAATTATCTGAACTTCATATATTCTTTAAAAATAACACAGCCGAAGCTTTTATTCCTCAGCTAAAAACCGTCACTGCTACATGTGAGAGAGACAGCAACCTTTCACGACTTAACAGAGGGGTTTCTTCTGCCTCAGAGCACACGGGCTGTTTATTGATGCTATGTTTTAATTAGAAATTAAATCAACAAAGTACTGAATGTCGAATATCACATAAAATCAACACTCAACTAACTCACCGGGCTGTGATTTTATTCTGAGCTTCCAGACGGTGCTAGTTCATATAACGGGGCTGCATCACTTTACGTGGAAGAGATATCGCCATGTGTGAGATGAGTAAAGAGTCAAATGACGCAGGCAAATACAGAGGAGTTTAAAAAGAAATTCGCTCGAACATGACCCTGCATTTTTTATACTGTACACGTTTGAACTAGATGACGAACCAGTAGGCTAAATAAACGTTCGTAATAACACGCTTCATGCTCTTTCAAAACATCATTTGGGTGATCAAAACGAGGAAAATGAGAATGGGCGTTGCACGCGAGAAATTAAAATTCATACAGAATTTTAAGGCTGAAGGGCAGGGACCATCTGTGACCCTGTAGATGAGAAATGGGCATTAAGATGGACATTAAACAGAAAAAGCACGAGGGTGTGGACTGGATTCAGCTGGCTCAAGACAGGGTGTATCGGCGGGCTCTGGTAAACACGGTTATAAACTTTCGGGGTTGCATAAGTCGGGGAATAATTTCATCAGCTGGATAACTATAAGCTTTTGAAAAAATGACTTGCGCAGTGAAATTGTTTCGACAGTCATCCCATCCAATGATTTTAATGACTGTCGACCTAACGACCGCTTTATTCCTGACAGGAAGTTGGGATTTTTTCTCTTCACTACCAGAGCAAGAACGCCTGAGTTTAAACCAGCTCATATTAATTAAAAATCAGCGTAAACACAGGCGAATTCGAACCAGACCACAGGATAAATGAAAGTCAACACTAGAAATTAACGATATCCATTATATTATACAAGCTAAAAAAAACTAATGACGTGTATGTGCTATTCTGCAATGAAACGTCGTTCAAATCCTTTCTGTTGCAAATGACATGAAACTAGATGTCGCTGCAACAAATTAAATACACAGCATTATTAGCATAATTAAATCTTGATAACTGCACGAATTACGTAGTCACATGCTGGAAATTAGTTTCACTGCAGTTAATCTTTAATAACTTGTATTAATAATATATTCAATGATCAAAGATAGTCAAGTGCCATTTTAATGCAGCTGTCTGAACTCTCGTTAAAATTTAGTTAAAATTACCACTCATATTTGGATGGAATGTAGCCAATTCCGGCAAACTAAGTAATGACAGACAAAATGTAACATTCTAAATTGCTATTTCATGGTGATTTGCTTTAACTTTGAATATTGACATAACAGAGTTATTTTCATATTTCACAGAGAAATTAGTACTGGCTGTGTGTTGCTATAATGGCCCGACCCACAGTAAATTAAATTATTTGTTGATTAAAACTATACACTTTTTCCCAGGGTCAGACTATTTGGACACAAATTAGTAGGCCCCGACAGTCTGCTGGTATAACATTACATACAATGTGCATTACCAGTGTTCATACGTCCAAACGTTAACTGACTATCTGTGTCGATCAACAACAACATTGCGCCTTCGGGGATGACAGATATCCCACCAAATTATGTTGTCCGATTATGCAAATATGTCGATACGACCTTCAGGAATAATGCCCTCGATATTATATATAACGTCAAACAGCAAAGGGATTTAACTATAAATAAAGACGATTTATGCTAGATCTCAGTCAGGAAAGCCGATGTTAAGACCCACACAACCGCTGTTTGAAGCCTTTAATATCTACGACCCTTCACAACGAAAGAACCCTGTGTATTTTAAAGAACATTTTAAAGCTGAAAGTTTCACGTATTATCTGAACGGGCGAAGAAGACACAAATAAAGTCGGCACACCAGATCTGCTCCTAAAACTAGGGCCACATATCTATTCGAAGAAGGGCACGGGGCATAAAGCACAGTGGCGCAGAATACTTTCCACACATTCACTACAGCACCCACAGACGGGGAGAACTTCGACACTTGAAGCGAATGAAGCGAAGTATTACGACTAGATAAATCAAACGCTACTTGCCTTTACGTAGGTAAACTAAAAGGAAATCGAGGGTTGTAAAAGTATAATGGGGGTGTGGAAACTGGAGCAACAATGTTTTTCAACTGTTATTCTTATGGCGATGGAGTTGGCCGAAGCATTTCAGTGTGGCGCATAGTCTATGGCCCCAAAATGGATTCCAAACCGTATTTATGATCGACGAAAACTTTGGAGGCGCATTTCACCAGTCATCTGCCTGTCCTTATGACCATAACATCTCGTTCAACGAAAATGAGAAATGTCGATATTCGGCTACTGATAAACAATGTTGGTCCATATTCTAAAAGTTGACTGTCACTCACTAGATTACCTCGTTATTTGATTCACACAATAAGGTGGTGTACTTAGGTTTCTCATTTTTATGGTAGCGACATACCAGTTCAAATATTAACTGCGTCTATTAAAAACATGACGTTATAACACAATAAGTCAAAACATGTTTATAGAAGTAAAGATATAAAATACAGTTATTTATTTATTTATTTATTATTAACTGCAAATGGGTTTTTACCCGGTGGCAGTGGTCCTACAATAAGACACAATAGAACAATGAGACACAACAAAACAATGAGACAGAACAAAACAATAAGACAAAAAACATAAGACACAACAAAAACAATAAGACACAATAGAACAATGAGACACAACAAAACAATGAGACAGAACAAAACAATAAGACAAAAAACATAAGACACAACAAAAACAATAAGACACAACAAAACAATGAGACACACTCAAAATAAAACAACTCATGATGCACATTTGCATGCCACGATAATATGAATAACATTAAAGAAATGCTGGTGTTTAATTACTTTCAAGAAACAAGGTTAAACTTATGATAACACGTCTGACATCCACTGGGGACAGCCCTCAGGCTGCGCGTACCTCAAGCCAGCCTAAAATTACTTACATTTTTCGTCAGTTTTCGTAGTCACTGCGGGCGAATTCCTATGCACTGTTACACGGCGACATTTTACCAGTCTTCTTCGTGGTTTTATTAAAAGTGTGACAGCAGATTCTGATAAAGTAATTCTATCTCTCGCACAGAAGTTTCATTGATGATAAATTCGCACACACCATATAAACACACGCACACACAGAAAATAGCAATGACTAAAGATTCCCGGAAAATCGCCATAAGACAGCTTTCTTCCACATCCTTCCAATTCATTGTTCATTAGTCATCCTACCACTGTACGTTATAGGCCTATAATCTCAGTTACTGAAAGGGTTAAATAAACCACAAAGTGTCTAGAGAAATAGACTGATGTGTTAATGTTAAGGTTGAGATTCTGTAGTTGGATACAGAACAAAATGGGATAGGTTACAATAAAGTTTGTATCATTGTATCTGAGCAAAACTCTTCGAATTTAAAATCTCCAATATTGTGTCATTGAATCTGATTGAATTCATAGCAGTATTAAAACAGTAAAAAAAGGCTGAGTGTGATTCAACTGCAAATATTTACTCTTACAGTAGGAATTCTTTAATATTACATTTTGAATACTACATGAACAAATATAGTGACAGTCCGGGTGCAACAGCTCCAAGGTGCAAAGTGTTTGGAAAACTGAGAGAAATTCGCCTCTTCAAAAGAACGTCCTGCCTTTATGGAACTTGAAACACCGACGTCGAAGAGTTATAGCATGTGACCCTGTTCTGAGCCACTTGAATCCGACCCACATATTCACACTCCATTTCTTCGAGATTCGTTCTGATGTTACTCTCGCAACTTTGCCCAGGCCAATTTAAATAAATGCGTGAAGGAATCTGCATTAAGGTACACTCGGTGATTCCGTCCCGGTTACATAACAACGTCTGCAGTTTTCATCTTCGGAAAAGAATATCAAATATGTAACATATTGTCACTGCGATGTGCTAAGGGCAGTAAATCTCCCAAAGAAATATTCCAAGCGACTCATAGTGATTTTGTTAATATTGGAACATTCCATATCATAAATTACGCAGGAAACATCAGGCGCACAGAGCAGAGAATACTATTGCTCGGAAGTGGATGATAGCTTCAGCACCCTCATCTATATAGCTCTGTCCATTTTTTTCTAACTCTCAATATCGCACATAGAGAGCGGTGGTAGGATGTACAGGGGTTGGTTAGGGGATGGAAGCAGGCAGATGTGGGAACAGAATCAGCTGGATATTGGGTAGGGAATAGCAGGATAGGATGGAAATGCTACTACTGCATGGGAGATTGTCAGGGGTTCGTATCGTATCGGCCACGATACGTCATTCAGCACTGAACCCCACCCCCCTAAAAGCCTGCCTCGTCCCCTGCAGCAACCACCCCACTCCAATTTAACTCATCACACACATACAGCAAAGCATAAAGTCCCACAAGGGGTACAAAAATTCAGTAGCAGAAAATGAATTTTATGTAAGCCTAAAGCAAAACTTTTCAAACGCACTTCTACAATCCCGTTATTTTGAGAAAGGTTCCTTACAGGGGATTAACTCCACGACAATAAGTCTGATTCGCGACTTAAGTTTCTTCCGGTTTCACAGCAATGCTAGACTGTGATTTCAAGTAGGTTAGATCGCCTTCATAATCAGCACATTACATATCATTCAACAAAAAGGAATTCCTTATAAATTCGATAAATTAATGTATACTACCAGAGGAGAAACAGGTTCTCACTGTGACAAGCATGAAATAACTGTCTTTATTATGTTACGCCATGTAATCTGGTAGAAATAGAACAAAATTTCAAACATGCTTACTGCCTCTACCATCCTCCCTGATAATGGAAGCAATAAGCATCTCTGAAACGTGGGTCAACATAATTTAAATCGATTAAGAAAGTCCACCCACCCACAGTGACTCCGTATCTTATTGCTATAATCACCATTCACTTCCCGAATTTCCGGATTCGTTAATTAATCCATCAATCAGTCAGTCAGAGACATCTCAGTGAAGTCAGTCAGTGCAAGAATCTCTCGACGAAATACGCATCCCATAACCGTAATACGAGGTGCGATCGGAAGGGTTCCAGACTGCGCGTATAAAAACCCGTACACTTATCTCAGGTATTAAATTCATCCAAAGAAGCATCCCTGGAAATCTTTCTTTGTCAGCCTGTCAAGCCCCATCTGCGATTCTGCCTGAATCTCTTCTATCGTCTCAAATCTCCTTCCCTTTAGCTGAATTTTCATCTTTGGGAAGAGGAAGAAGTCACACGGAGCTAAAGCCGGCGAATAAGGAGGGTGCGGGATGACGGCCATGGTGTTTGAGGCCAAAAACTGCCGAACTTTGAGGGCGGTGTGCGCTGGCGCATGGTCATGATGCAGCAGCCAGTTGTGGTTGCGCCACTTTGACGGCCGCTTCCGTCCTTTAGAATCAGCTGACAGGTCCCATAGCCTATCCCAACAATGTCGCCCAAGTCGTTGATGGTACGACGTCGATCTTCGTGAATGGTCTGCCGAATCTTCGTAACATTTTCGGGCGTTGTGCTCGAAGATGGTCGTCCAGAACGCTCGTCATCATCGACAGAGGTTCGGCCAGTTTTAAAACGTGAATGCCCCACAAAAGTTTGTGCACGACCCATTGCGGACTCCCCAAATGCTTGCTTTAGCATTTCATAGGTTTCCGTAGCCGTTTTGGCGAGCCTTTGGCAAGAGATTCAGGCAGAATCGCAGATGGGGCTTGACAGGCTGACAAAGAAAGATTTCCAGGGATGCTTCCAGGCTTGGCAGCGGCGCTCGGATCGTTGTGTTCACTCCCGGGGGAACTACTTCGAGGGAGATGGATGAATTTAATACCTGAGATAAGTGTACGGGTTTTTATACGCGCAGTCTTGAAACTTTCCGATCGCACCTCGTAGTTCTCACATCGTTCCTACCAATATCATTCAACCAATATTTGGTCCATCCCACTGAACCATATAATTATATTTTTATATACGCCGTCAGACCGATCGCCAGTCCTGGTCACAGCATTGTTCTCTGCAAATATATCTTAGTTCATAAAGTCATATCGTGCAGACAGACACGACGCAGCTGTCGAAAAAGGAAATACTTGGTAACGGTGGTAAAAGCCAATACATGGGAACATGAGTCTAAAGTCCCTACTGAAATATATCTGGCGGCATATATTAAATTCTAAAATGTGTTGTTTGCCATTTATTTAAAAACTCTTGTTAAAACTGTCGAAATTTAACTGTGCTGAAAATTCCGCACCACTCATTACCATAGTGGCTTCCTGACACGCGTGGTTGGAGTTCGAGAGACCTAAGGTTCGAATCCACTGCTGTTAATGAAATTTGAGTTTCTCAAGGCAGTGGGGATGACCGTATTGATCCTGTGGATTATGAAGCCTTGTAGACTTGTCATTTAGTTTGGCGTCCTTTCGCTTGTTATTGCTTTATTCGGAATCTTTTGTCGGCATCAGGTCGATAGACCTTGCCATGCCACGTTCGTTTATCTTGAGCAATAGTTTCAGAGAACTCTCTTAGGCGCCACTTCAAATTAAACCAAAAACGTTTTATTAGAAAGACTAGAAGTTCCAACTAACTCCCGTCTCGTCGCTATTTATTACCTGTCAATACAGTATTCCTTTTCCTTTATTTTTTCAAAGTTAGCTTATGATTGTAAGAGGAAACTCTGAAGGATTTGGGTGTCTTCTATCACTGAAAGAGGATTTTTAAAGCCTTTGGCCTGAAACACTGAAGTCTTGTAAAGAAAAATCAAACTGTTCTTCCAGACATCTCCAACAGTAAATCGAAGACATCCGTCCGCCATCATACATACGCTTAACCTCTCCGGCCCTGGCTCGTTGCATTGCTGTCGCAGATTTATAACCATGATCAAAGAAAGACAAACGAATGTTATTTCAAGTAATTGAAATACCTCACTGTAATTTAAAAGTCGTAACAAAACTTGTGTTTGTCATATTCTTTTCCATTTCCTCCATATGTATACCAGGGGTGACCAGTATGTGTATTTATCTCACCTTCTGTAGTCGATATTTTATATCCCAAGAATGTGGGTTCGAATCCTTCTGAGGAGTCTTATTAAAAACTATATAACTTCTGAAACACGCCAATAATTCGGCAATGTGTATCGGCCATTTCTATTCATATTTCCACGAGATCATAAGGCCCCGAATGATAGTGCTTGGTCCCCACGTCATAATAAGAAATGGCACACAAACAGATTATCATGTTTTACCTAAATAAACTGTAGACAAGTACATAACGTTTAACGATACAATGTACAGGCCTACTCATGTCAACAAAATGAATACTCCGGCTCAGGGTGTACACTGTGAAACTTCTACGATGCCCCTAAGATAAGAATTGTCTTAACAGACGATGACAAGCTTACATAATAAATTTCCATAAACTTTCTTTAGAGTAGGAACCCCGTTTATTCTCAGTGGAGGGTTGATAGTGTCGCTTGTTTTAAGAATCACATATACTTCGGACGACACGTCTATGTGGTAGCATAACAGCTTTTAAAGTGAACGTTTAAGAAATTATTGCTTTCAGACTATTGATCGAGATGAAATCCTCGAAGCAGATATGAATCCCTCACTAAAATTCCAGGTTTCGCAGAACGAACATGGGAATCTGTTGGTATCCACCAGAAAGGTCCGACCTGTTCCGGTATCTGCTATGAATAATATCAGTTTCTCTGCGTCCCAGTTGAGAGACGCTCATTTCTTTGGCCCTCACGTTCTTAGCGACCATCCATCAGCAGCACGTCTACAATTATCGCACACCAGCCAGTTGGCCTTTCTGTGTTACGTGCCACTCCACACTCGGAAACTCCGCGTTCACTTCAGTCTCCTGTTACATTTCGGATGTTATCTCTCCTGAACTACTTTCTTTGATTGCACTCTTTCTTTTCCACATCTTTGCAGTCGGAGGATGAGGAGCTAGGGACAGATTGGTCAGTGGAAGAATTCCCTTGGCGTTTGCACCCCCAAATCCCCCATATCACAAACCATTTTAAGTCCGTTTTCTTCCTTGGTTTCAAAACAATCATTGCACAGAGTGCAAGAAACGTACTCAATCTGTCTACCCATGTGCTTCACATCCCTACCACCAAACCGAAACGATTAAAAATCTCTGTATCAGAGGAGAGAGGGTTCTGTACCATTAGCCCATTTTGACTGTACGAATCATATTTCCGAAATACTGGATTCGACGACCCACTGACAGAAACAGGCGTGCTCTGTCTGTTATAGCAGTAACAGCCATTAACCAAGTTTTGTCTCCGACGCGCTCGATCAAACTGGTCATCCCACTGCTGGTAAGTGTGATACAACTCGAGGACGGTTGAACAAATTTCCAATCAAATTTGACATTGGGGAGTTTAACTAGAATCTGTCAAAATATTCCAACTTTGGCTAAAATCTAACTATGACAGGCGCTTTGTATCAATGCCTGCATGTGAGTCTGCGCGCCGTAGTTAATGATCTTGGAATCTGCAGCCTGCTTTTCTTGCTGTTATCGAGGTTATAAGTGACAGATCAAATTCTCGCAAAGGCAGGAGTACAGGGAGTCCGAAAAAGACGTGTATACACACAACTATTACATACGTCAGCATTCTGTATTTTAGGGCAAGCTGCATATTGTCACGTAATTCAAACACTTCCTAACTTGTTATTTTCCTCATTATAGGAAACCATTAAGTATATTTGTGGTTTTGTATCAGTGTTTCCTGTCGTCCGTGACTATCCTAGATAGAACCAGGCATAAAATTAAACAATTCCAAGTACTTCCTATCTGAATGATAAAAGTCCGCATATTGCAAGCAACGAAACCCGTCTAATACGTTACCAATAAGCGAGCCAAGCCCTGTTGGCTAGTTCTACGCAAAGCAGTAATAAGAGGTACAAAGAGACGAAATAACGCGTTGTCAGCTTCGGAAGGCTGTGGGATCAACTGCTACTCATTAAAGGGAAGTGTTGCCTTCAAGAACTTCAAGACCTAGGTATTATCTTTTTTTCCCTTCTCTTTCTTTCGTAACGCAAGTTTCACATTAGCCATGGTGCGTTAAAATGTTACACATAGTGCGATGTTCACATTGAACTTAACGTAACAGACGCAGATGAAATAATAAGGAGGCGTTTATGCTAAAAGCAGGGGCTGGACAAATATGCACAAGATGCTTAAAATATGGGAAAACAATAAAAGAATGAAAATATATCACCCAGTATTCAACAGAAATTAAAATTTCCAACTTAAAAATTATTGTAAAACACAAGTAAACTTATTCAAAGAATTTATTTATATTTTTGAAATTGATTCGATGGGTATAAAACAAGGTTAAATTACGACATTCTGTATGCACCCTAATAAATATTCTAGAAATATAAAAGCAGGAAACATTTTAACCAAATGAGAAACTATTAAGTCTTAAATGAGGACCGTGCAAGATAAAGTTATTCGAACTTTTCATAAAGAAAAAACAAGAGAGGATCGTTCCCACGTTGTAATTTTCTGTATTACGAAATCGTACAGTTCTGTAAGTAGTAAGCAACGGTTCGGAAGGACCTGCGTGCTCCATTTTATGGGTAGAAATTTCCCAAAATTTTGGTGACCACTTACAAGACTACACGTGTCAAAACTCAGAAGAGCACAATGTGCCCTTTCACCGCCGTGAAAACCTCAAATCTAAGACTTCCTTACATTACACCAACTGATGTGAGCCAACCAGCACTATGAATCAGCAGAATTTTTATATTACTCACACCGTCCACACTGCGTTTGGATGGGAAAAAGGTTTTAATGCGGTGTGACATGCCCTTCCCAAGGTTCCAGACACCCATTACAGTGCATCTGACAACTACTTCTTACGGTATTCTTCTTCCACAAGAAGGCTTATAGAGGTTCAGTCCTACATGGATTATTATTTCCTCACCAATGGCCATATGTCCTCTGTGAAGGTTCTACACTACAATGATATGTTTCAACATGATTAACGGGTTATTTAACAATACTCCGTGCACCGAATACATTTTCCGTCGATTGTTTATAACAGTTCGACGAAAAAGAAAATGGTGAAATGAGTGAGAATTTAAAAAAGTTACCACAAACCGGGACACAAATTTATATTCCTACATTAACTTTATGAAATCCACACTAAAAAAATATATCCTATAATTGCGTCATATTCCTATTATTCAGCAAATGTAAGCCACAAATACTACCTTTGCTTAAATGTTAACAGATAATTATGATACACAATCATTAAAATGTTGTACAGAGCAGGATTAATGTATATGACACACAGGTAAACAGACAAATCGTCATGAAAATTATAATCGGAGTTGTAATTTAATTAAAAGATGAGCCTGAAATGTCCCTCCTTGCTCGCTTTGTGTGGTTTCACGTCTAATATCAACGCTTTGATTAAGAAATTCAATAAGGAGACGGTTCAAATACTCACTAAAACAACATGAACCTGACTCCATGTCAGAAGAGTCTTCCAACGATGTAGAATGTGCACTGGCAATAAATGTGAAACCAAATTATGCCAGGAGAGTTCATATAAATACAATTACAATGACTGTATCATATCAGACCGCATATAGGGAGGTTCGCTTAGGACAACAGAAAGAAATGTTTATTACTTCATACGGTAAGATCTGTTCAAATACTGGAAATCCGAATGTTGAAGTAATAAAATTATTAAAATGCAGTAAGATAATAAACTCGACTCCGGAAACCGTTGTGTGACTCGTCCCTTCAATTTGACGGTTTCTTTCGGGTCTTCTCGAGAGTTCGGATTAAATCGCCCATCCCTTAAAGCTTACAGCGCCACCATCGTCAGTCACCATAAAGAGATTTCTGATTTCTTTCTGCTGTCCCCTGCCTTACTCAACGCTGAACAAGACAAAGCCGCGTTATCAGGATACGGAAAGCCATGGAACAGCGTCACTGTGTGATTATAGTAGTAAAACACTTCTCGATGACCACTGATTCCAATTCGTTGCCACAACGTAGATGCCTTGTGACACGGACTATGGACCGGATGGACTGGATTCGACTGCGAAAAATGTTGCTGACCTTTGGCGTCCTTAGTCTCACGTGAAAACCCGCGGGCAAACTCTTCTTTAACGGCGAGCAAATCATCAAACCACCACTAACTTCCATTTTCAGTATCTGTGACATCTTTAAACCGACAAGACGCACGATAGATTTGCTTTTGGGGCGGAAACGAACAGGTATGCTGTAAAATATCGTAAACATAACTTTTTATCTTGCATTCCGCTCTGAAAAAATAAAACACAAATTGAGGGTATTTGAGAACAAAGTGGTCAAGAATAGTGTACATACGAACCCACAACAGAATAAAGAAACGGGGAATGGAGAAGATTACAGAATACAAAGCTTCATAATATATAAACACTTGTCATCTAGTAATGGGGCAGTTAAATCACAAAGGATGGGTAGATATATAGAAAAAATTGTTAATACAAAAATATTTGGTCGAATAACCTCCAAAGAAGAAAGGACTAGAAAGATCTGGAAGTAGTTTGGAGAATAATATTAAAATGGATTCTAGAAAGGTTGAATATTACGGTGTATAGCTGGTTCAGTATATAGAGTAAAGTAGAAAGTTTTGTGAACACAGTGATTCTCGGATTTCGTAAACACAAAAGAACGTCTTGACGAGCTGTGGGCCGAAGTCAATCGGTCAGTTAGACATTTCTCTGCTCAGCAGACCTGTGTAAACGAAAACCATCTGATGAATATTCCATTAATTGTAACCTATTTAAGGACGAAATTAGCTCTGTAGAATTAAAAAAAGAATGATTTTCCACATATTTCATCGCAGCCTGTTTAAATTTATGACTGTCAGACGAGTAACAGTTACATGGCTTTCTTATGTTTTGTACTTTGTATCCCAATCGCCGTGGAACACGTTTGGAATTTCTACCGCTTTATCATTCTTCTTTAAATTTAACGCTTCTCACTCGGCATTGTCACCAAACAATTTGAATCCTCGCCTCGCTCTCAAAATACCGCTACGCCGTGTCCAAATTTATACTTGCCGGTAATAAATCTTGAAGGATGCGACATATTGGTTTTGTTGTACCAACTTCATGAAACGACAATAGGTAGAATGATAAAAAATAAGAAGAGAAATCTCAGTAAAGAAAACCTTGTCTCCTCCCCTCCCCCAAACACACACACACACAAATGTTAGGGTTCGGAAAACAAAGCAAGCATCAATCAAATCGTCCCCCGTGCCTATAACGGGGATGCTACCCATTATTTAAGTTTCTATGCCTGCATCGTCCGCGGTTCTTCTCAGACGACGTTTCGAGTGGGTGTTTAATGATGTACTCCTCTGTAATTTCACTGTAGTTTCGTTCCTGTTTCAGGTCAAAGGAATAATGTCTACACCTAATGGAAACCAAGACTCTGATTCACTACTTCCGCCAAACGCATAGGGTGAACGGAAGAATAAAATAACACGGTCTCATCAGTGGATCCATTTTAAACGAAAAATATATCTCACACACCTGTCGATGGATTCGTGGTCCGTGGTACAATCCTTCAGATTTAGGCCAAGAATATCTTTTTCTACATTCATTTCCGTACGTTTTCCAAATCGGCTTTCAATTGTTTTAATATTACCCTTGATGTGACGTCACTTGCTGTCATATTTATTTACTTTTAAGTCTACTGCAATGCCATATCTGACTTTCGAAGAATTTAAGTGTGCTTTTTATCATGATCTTTTTGTCAGATTTATAAATGAGGCATCTACTAGTTTCATTTCCTCAGATAACGATTGAATCACTCTACATAAACAGGTAAAATATATTGACACGGTATAAAATTTAGAATTTCAGTTCAGGCCTAACACTCAGAGGAAACCAGCAGGTTAGACTCTTTCAAACATACAACGCGTTCCATAAAACCTATTCGCCCTATTACAAAAGGACACGGTTAGCATGACGAAATTTCAAATCCAATATTTGAGAAGAATCGAATCCTGGTCTCCAAGGGAGACTCGTTTTATCGTCTACGTTACCGCGATTATCTTCCATTTCCTTGCAGCCAGCGGAACGAGTTTCCGAACCATCACACGAAAACGCCATACATTTAACGCAAGTTGAAGTCATTTGGCAGTTTTCTTAAACGAGAAGCCAGACCTAACTCTACTGTCTGCCCGATTCTGCTCATTCCCAAATTCCCACTGTCACTTTGTAATGATTCCTCCGTCTCACGTGGCGCCTCGTAAAAAAGTTAACATGGTTCGGACCGACCCTCATTTCAGACCCAGCTTTCCCTGCCCCCCGCTGCCATAAACGACCAGCAGTCAGGGATGCTGCAGGGGATGTACTACAGTGCTACTCAGAAACATGGACTTTTCTCGCCTAGACGTAGCCACGATCCCCACATCATACGAATAATTGGGATATTGGCAGATTTACAAACATTACTTCTTTTTTTTGTAAACGTTTCATGTAACATTGACAGCATAAATAAGCAATTACGACGACTTGTTCCCAGTTGTCAGACCTCATCAGTGTCATTTCTTCCGAAGATTCAAAAGGGCTCTGCTGAAAATAATAATTCACCCTCTCACTCGCGTCAAACAATCCCGCCCAATGAACATCACGTCTCATTCGTATTCAAGCCCTTGGATGTGTCTTGACAGACCTTTCGTGCTTATCTACGTCGGTGATGCTTTGTCTAACGAAGTCCCACAGACTGACCTGTTCTGAAAGCAGGTCTTGCAGATGGGTGAGCAATGCAGAAGGGAGGTATTGCGACTCAGCAGGATGCAGACCCTTCACGTACTGGACTGAAGCGCGAAAGAATTTTATGTTTCAAGAAACTGTAAGAAACGTTCGGGCAAACGGAGTCTTATTCTGTCCGAAATCCTGTCCACATCTCACGTCCTATTTCTTTAAGATTCGTTTTAATAGCAACCATCCATAAATGCTTATATCTCCCAAGTTACCTCTTTCATTTATGTTTGGTTTAAGTGTGTTATGGTTAGGTTCTTTAACAATTTCGCGTCAGTTTAGCGTCGAATTAAAGTTGAGCGATTTCTGCATTAACCATTAGACGTATATTTAAATATAGGTTATAAGTCTAAAACGTAGGCTGATGATTCACGTGGTGGTGGTGGTGATGAAATCTCTTATGGTGCCATTTACCATTTTAGTAGGTTTACCCTTTTAATACAAATTCAGCTTTTATGAAGGGGTCGGAGTCGGAGATTTCAGTACCGACTCCACAGCCCTGGAGATACGAGGTGCGATCGGAAAGTTTCAAGACTGCGCGTATAAAAACCCGTACACTTATCTCAGGTATTAAATTCATCCATCACCCTCGAAGTAGTTCCCCTGGGAGTGCGAGAGACCGTGATCCGAACACATCGGTTTCCAGGTCCACAATAGGTTGTTTACGGTTGTTATGGATTTCGATTCCAGCAAAAATGTGGAAGCGTCAACTTACAAAGACGGCAAAACGATTATCACGGAATTAATTTAACAATGTTGCAACGAATAATGATTAATGGACAATTTAAGTTTTCCATATCAGCTACTAGATGAGTGTGAATTTGAAACTGAGAAAGGAAGCGTCATAATTAAATTGAAAATAGACCTACAGGCACTGGACTGAACGGACTGAAAAAAATAATGAAAAGGTGTCATAATAACACTTTAATGCAATAGAGTGATTAACTTCACGCTCTGGCCGCCTTAATCCCGAAGGAAGGAACCGGTTACCCTTGGATTCGAGGCTGGGTGGGCCCAATAACCTATTTGGGCGTTGTGGCAAAGCAAACATTTCTATCCTGCTGGGAATTCAACCCGGGTTCAACCCGTAGCCTTTCGCAAAAGTGAGTCATCCAGACTCTATCCTGTACCAAGCGTCGAAGTGTAATCAAAGTTCTATCGAAGTTCACAAAATTAAACTAGGTTACAGACTCATGTATGTAGGGAGAGGACCCTTGGTGTTGAATGTCTGGATATCAAACACGTCGGAAACAATGATGAAATTATGCGCCTTCGTTCCGAACCCAACTCACCACGAGGAGAACTATGTGTAAAAAGAAGTGCCCACGACTCTGATACTTGCCAAGGTAACTGGCAGGTAACATGAAGTTAAACTCACTTCATTCCGCATTACAAGCTTTCCATAAATAGAGGATTGTTCTCAGATTACTAACTCGACATCATCTCGACCTTGTGTTCAATACTAAAAGTCAGAGAGGCCATTGCCATATGTTTCCATGACTAGACACTGTAGCGTTGATGACGGTATACCTTGAAATAAACTTCATTTATAATTTACTGTGTATCTTTTTAAAGTACGTTATAAACCAGTTTTTATGTATACATAAAACCTGGAAGATGATGCATTTCATATCCATATTTTGTACAATTCACTTCGTATTATCGATAAACTATTCAATTATTTTAACGACGCTGTTTCATTTACATATTTTATAGCCTCGAATGAAATAGAGAAATAAATTACAAAAAAAAAAGCTGTTTTGAAGGGAACGGTCACGACATACAGAGTGAGAAAATTATAAAAAACTCAGGACATGCTGACCGACATCATAAATTTACAGGCCTACACCCTGAATACAAGTCGAAAGCATTCCGCTAATTTTACACATCAAGATGCCTGAAGAGTGCATGGCATGAAACACGTACGGACGGAAAAATACAACAAATCTTTGATTGAAAAAGTTCTTGGAGCGATTCACCTGCGAAATCGAGCTAAGGGTAAGACGATAATATTAGAATTGATATAAGAGAAATAAATTACGAAGGAGTAGGCTGGACTGAAATTGCTGATCTAATTAACGACAATCAAGACACACAATACTAAATCTTGTGAATGTGATGAGATGTTTACGTAATTTCTTTTTTACAAAAATCCCTTAGTTATTTCTTGGAAGCGGGCAGTTGTGGCCACAGTTAAAGCCTTATTTAAAACGGTTTATAAACAATGCAGCAAGCAAGTCACACCTCGGTAGTTAAGAGCGTATGGCGTTAAGCTCATGATGGCTTACACTTTAGCATCAAATTCTCATACATCAGCAATTTCTATAACCAAATCAGTGGAGGTACAATACTTTACGGTCTTATGGCTTCATCACAGATTTTTTATCTGGTAGATTCCTGCACAAATTCGACTGGCCATAGCAGGGCCACATCCTGTTTCCCCCGTCACTTATTTCAACCGCTGTTTATTACAGCGTAGATGAACAACCTAACAGAATACACACATATAAACTAAAGTATGAGAGGCAGAAACAGCTAACAAACTAACTTCATGGTACAGTGTCTCTCGTATAAAAAATAAACTGCTGGCCAAGAAATTCCCTCTTTTATAAAACCGTAAATTTAACTGCGGTGACCACAAAAGCTCGCCTCTAAACTTTATTCTGAGCCATTCAGTCCAGTTCACTCTTTACACATTATTATTACAAAGTCCACGCACGATTTGGTGTTCAAAACCAACATCGATATCTTCTTCACCGCCGCCTTGAGAACCTCTACCCTACTCATCACAACAACGGAGTCGCTCAACCACACAAGAACAATGATTGTTACCTGTTAAGAAGAACTTTAACGTATTGTTTGAAACAGGCGAGGCTTTGGAAAGGCATTGAGTTATTACACACACTAACATGGGCGCTCTCAATTATGCAGCATAATTAGTCTCCATGATGTTGCAAAATACATTTTAATAAACAGGACAATACACTGAAACTGTTTAATTTGTGACTCGTCGCAATACGGTGTATTACGAGGATAGGTAATTCGATTTTTGTACACGATTAATTGATAACAAAATGCGCTTATAGTAGGCCTACATATATCAGCCTAACGTTTACATGCTGTGGTAGCAACATAATTTGTTGAAAAACAAAAGAAGCAATTCCCATCACTTTCGAAAGTCCTGTATGCATCTTCATAACTCAAACACAACTAATGTAATAAATGAAGTAACTTTAGCTGTGCTTAAACGTCGCACAACAAGTACGCACAGGGGTCGTTTAAGCAGTCACATGCCTTTTGTACATTCATATAAGCTGATATGTACACTGATGGAGTCCAGCTATGGGCAGTATGTCTGAGTTTCGACAGGGACGAATATTTATCTGATTACATTTCAGGTTCTCACGGCTACCAATGACTGTCTTCTGGGGGATATTGAACCACGTAGTCTGGTGGAAATTTACCGACGTTTTCGAGGTGATTTATGTACCCTTATGATGGAGGAAGTAAGATCCTCCGAAACTTCGGTCAATTTCTACCATATCCCATTAGTCACATAGTGTTTTTCTCTTCGCCGCGAAGTTCAAACCGTCATTACAGCATACCCAATTTCCTGACCAAGGGTACCGGGTTCCTTCCGGGTCATAACGGCCGAGGGGTGAGCTAAACCAGTGGTGCATTCAGGCCGTGGTGTTCGGTACAGGCCAGTGATTGAATTCTATGAGAATAATATGAGAGTCGCTCGTATTAAACTACCTCGGCTGCAAGGACTGAGGAAAACCAAGTAACACCTTTGGACACTCGGTGTCTCAACAGATTGTTTCTACAGAGCACGTTTGAATTTCTGGATCAACTCGCCACAGCCCTTACTATTTTACCCTTTCCCTTAATTGAATTAATAAACGCACAGGCCTATATTTAAAACTGTTTAGTCCATTCTGTTCGCCGTTACATCGAACCTACTTCACATTCAATCTTGCAATACGAACGCCTTACGGCTCACGTGTTCTCAAGAACGTGGCTGCTCGGGCAATAAAATTATCGAACTACACCAGTTCTTAGTTCTTAGTTCTTAATGCCTCGCCACATCGAAGAGCTTAAACCGTGAGCCTGGTTCAGCTACATCGCCGTTTTATGGTTTTGTCGTGTTCCAAACTACCATTTAAATCTTTGGTTTTAACAGCCCTTTTAACTAAGTTTCAGTGACTGTGAGAACTTGTTTGCTATAGCTGTTTGTAATCGTTTCAATAACAGTCTGAAGTTATCCAACACTGTACTGTTTTACGCTCAACTCTTTTTAATTATTTTTGCATCTCCCGTGTTTCTGTTTACCAGAGATTGGTGTGTGACAATTGCCATTATCGATGTCAATGTATATTAATCCAAGAAAACCAAATCCTGTTTAAAGGGAAGACAAGAATATAAATGAATTAACTACAGAATCTCGTCTAGTCACGAAGTTCATTAACTCCAGCTGAGAAAAATGACTATCAACACAAAAACTCGAAAGTAGGTAGAACACACATATTTTTCGAAAGAACGGTGTGCAACAACGAACTTACGTCATCGATCTCCTGGTTATTATTTAATTTTTTCCTTCATGCAAAGAATGCTCTGGAAGAAAAGTGTGTTTTATAGTCGACAAATAAGGTATTCTAAGTTTGTCAGAAACCTTCGTCGTACACTGACAGATGACCCGAGAGCTAACTTGAATTTACTTTTTGTCAGTATTTTGTTGTTGTTTATTTTTAATTTATGTTTCATTGGGAAGATGAAACATTTCCTACTAAAAAAGAGCAGACAACTCGAACTTTTTAAATACATGTTTGTAAACAAACGGCCGGGCAGTGATTTATATCCCGTCTAAGGATAGCCGGTGGCGAACTTCGGAAACCCTGGCTTGTTGACTGGTAACGTAAGCTATACAGCTATACACTACTGTCCATGCAGCTCACCCCTGCCTTCTCTGCTAGCCTCTACAGCCCACGTACAATGCAAATATTCTGCGTGAAGGCATCGCTTCACACTCCCTTCACATGCAGAACTCCAGTCTTCTTGTACGTGAGTACAATGGTTCAGCGTCTCGGAAGCCCGAAGGCAAATAACATGAACCGTTATAACTGGAGCACTAATGTTCCTGCTTCAGCAATGATACTACATACTGACATTCGTTACCTGACGTCCAAAGAAGATATGTGCTTTGGCCTGAGTAACAGATTAATTGCAATTAATTATAAGCACAACTAAATTTCGTACCAAATCTGTGCCCGAAGATATTCATCAGATTAAATACATTTGCATCATGGATCTGCCGAATGAAAAAATATTACAGACTTCATAACATTCTGTAAATATGGATTACTTGCAATTACGTCACTCTATTCTACATTTATATTGTTACCAGTAATTCCAATCCATTACATATTAAGTAAACGCCCTATAAATAATCTGTAAAGACAGTAATAGCAATTATGGGCCATGTTCTCCTCATTTCTCTTTCCGTTATGTCATGTTACTTCAGATACTCTGTGATAGGGTGATACCCAGTTCACTCTGAGAATTAACAAGTTATCAGAACACGTCTATGCGCATAATACTAAGACAATTTCAAGTGTTCTTTGACGGCATACGATATAAAAAAACCTGCAGGTTATATGAATCCATCATTATTTTGTTTATCATTATTACGCCAAAATCATACGTTCGATCATCATTCGGAATTCCTAACATGTCAGAAGAGAGTCCACTAGGCCTGTCTACCACAACTGTCAACTAGTAACAAGTCCAAATTCATTTCAGCCAAGCAGAATGTTGAAATGCTATGCTAAGATTTTTCTTCCATCAACCCCTCATCCCAGTTCATGGAACAGCAAGGTGTCCATCCCAACTATGACGTCTAAATGTATATTCTGACGTGACGCCAATGAACTTCGTATCATTCATGTTACCTTCCTAAATTTCTACAGACATTTTGAAGACATGAGGGTAAATCATGAGGTCAAGCACACACCAGAAAGGATACTATATTTAAAGTAATTCTGTATGGTAAACACGGTTGGGGGTGGGGGGAAAATACATTGAAAGCGGAAGATGAAAGGAAACATAAAATGAAGACAGAATGAAATAAGGAAGGAAATCAGAAAATAAAAACGGTACATAAAAAATACCGACGGGAAAGAAATTAATAAAGAAACAAATAAATTGAAACTCTGGATCTCAAACACAAATTGTGCTTGGCAGGAGGCTGTGCTTTATAGAAAGAAGCTGTGGACACAGCCAGATGTGTACGTGTCCTCATTACATTTTCTAGGATTTGGGGACAACAAACACTGGTTGTACGCCTTGTTTCTGTTTGATATTGCATTAGTTTTTCCTTAGCTCGACGCTCAGTTATTCACATAGTAAATACAGCTGAAGAAGCATGGACTACAAGTGACTGTGTCCGTTTGAGGTTTCCGGTGCTTATTCCACCCAAATACAGACGGGCGTGCGAACAATAACTCCACATATTCCATTACATGACCAGGAAATGCAATTTTACTGGTATTTTAATTTATTGTTCATACTACACTACAATCGATTAAACAGATGCATACAATGACATTTCTAATTCCCAATCTAACTAACCTGCTAACTTATAGCTGGTTGCTCTAATGTTTGTGACGAAATAATAAAGTCAAGAGCCATTGACGATGTTTAAAAGTTTCTGGTGACGGTGTAACGCAAGGAGAATAGCAATTCTTTTGGGCTTTGTCTAAAACCGCATTTCGGAAGTTGGTTGTGCTTTCCGGCTAGTTTGAGCCTGGCTCAACCAGGGCCCAACAGTAAAGGTTCGCACTCCCAAATGTCATCTGAAAACGGAAACAAAACTAACCACCGAAGCGTCGTACTTTTAAATAAAAACGAATGATGGATAAAGTCTAACACAAGAATGTTATTCGCTCAGCGTTGAAAGCAAAATTTCAGGTAGTTTGGAAGCAGCAGTAGCATTTTTAATCGCTCATTCATTAACTAATTTTTGAAAACTGACTGTGTGGGTGTTAATCCTGATAAACTGTTCCTCTGACAAAGCGACCGGAGCGACGCGGTGTCACGTACCGGCTAATGGCAGTGACCCTTCTTCCTGATAGTAAGACCCTTCAGGCCCCTAGACACTGAAACAAAAAACCACATGCCGACTGCTCACCACTGTTAGTCTATTGACATAAAATATAATCGAAATTAAAGTTATGGTGAACTGAAAATTGAAGTGGTGGAAGCAGTCGTCGGTATAAAGTTATAATATGTATTCTTGTGTAGGAAAGAGAATACCATCAAAATTCCGGTCAAAATTGATATTTTATCGTCTGGGGATCAACTCTAGCACCTTCTAAAGAGTCGTTAAACATCAAACAAACTAAACTGATGTCTACTTACATCGGACATTTTTCACTGTTCACGTTTTCGGCTTATAATCACGATGTTTCGGATGATGGTTTGCGTCAGCAGGTACGAACACGAACCCTACACCGTTTGATCCACTAGAGACAGTCAATCCCTGTCCCCTGAATGAAAATAAATTAATAGCAAGGAAGTTTCACCTGACGTTAGTTTTCAATACCAAATATATTTCGGCCTCAGATTCACGTTTTACGCCTATAATACACACAGGCCGCAGTCTTATATGTAGCTGTTGATTAATTTTTCAACGGTATACTTTTACGCAAAATAGGTTTAGATGAATATCATGGTTGTTTAAGTAAAACCGATATGAAAACATTTTTGAAACCTCAAAAACCTTTTGTATTTTGAAGAAAAATAAAGGTTATTACGATCCCTGCACTGAAAAAAGTGACCGCTTGTGCTCGAGCCCAATACCAATAACATTTCTGACACTACTAGTGTGGCAAGTTTCAGAAAACATTACTGCAGTAATATGAATACAAACCTCTTTTATGCAGGTGCTTATCATCACAGCGACAATCATTTGTACTTTGTTTAAACTACACTTGCTGCTAGTCTCATAATCATTATGACAACTGCAAAAACAACTCATAAATAGAATAAAGTACTTACAAACGAAAACTATTCAATTTGTGTTCGGGAAACGTTGAAAACATCGAACGACGAGAAAAGGGGTTCTCTGCTAGAAAATTTCTTCAGTGATGGGGTTTCTCTCTCAACCGAGGTTACTGCAATGAGCAGAACACCGCTACCCCTTATCTGGCGCATACGAACAGCTGTAATTATATTAGTACTCTTTGAAGATTTATGGGACTCTACTGACAGGCTCAGCAAGTGGACTGCCTGAACCAGAGGAGGTACACAACGGCCTGTGAGCCGTGAGTCTGCTTCTGAGCTGCATTGTGTCAACATGATATCGTAAATTATCGGTCGACCCTCCGGAAAAAGTATTTTGATGGATTTGTCTGGGACTTTCTTACGTCATGGAAAGAATACTGAAACACAATTATAAACATTGCAGTGGATTTAGCTGCCGGACTTTGGTTATAATTCCTTTAAAGAAATCCAAGTTACATTGGACCACTGTTAATGAAATGGTTGAAACACTGAGCTCGGCATGACAGCACACAAAGCAAGCTCCTTGTTTCTAAAAATAAAATCTGATGAACCATAAACTACCAGAAACAAATGTTTCGTGCTCTCATTCAAGACAATTTATTGCCGATACCGCTAAAATATAGATTTTGCTAAAACGTACATAACTTTTATTTAATTGCGTATAATATGTTGGATTGAAATCAGTAATTTTAAAGGCAACCAATTAAACGAAAATTATTTTTCGTGTATACGTTTTAGTATTCTATCCACAACGCATGTGGCTGAGGATAGGACCCACCTGAGAAGCTCTAGTGAACACGATAACAAGCATTTTGGTTCCAGAAATGGCGAGACGTTTATTTTCATTATCGCATAGATTAGTATGAATTTTACTGCGAAATAAACATGCTTTGTGTTACACTGCCACCCCTTTAATTGGAGAGATTGTCTTGTCTCAGTTGGAAGCAAATAAGTACATAAATAAAAACCCAATATGTCTGGAGTGACTAAGTAAGACCACGGCAATATAGCAATGGGCTTCCTTTCAGGAGCCCCATATGAACCATCAATCCTGATTCAATGAGTCACAATTCATCCCATCTTTATTATTGTCTTGCATTTCATTGTATAGTTTATCGCTTATAACATACATAAACAATGGATATTCTGCATTTATCTTTGAGATAAATGTTAACCCAACATTAAAGACAATGAAGTATTGTTTTCTCTAGTGCATACAAGCCAATTCAAGCCGATAGTACTGTCATGTGGTTATCATTTCAATTCTCCAGCATTCAAAATGCGCAGTTTCCAATTCTAAATGTTCTCACCAATCCGCAGGCAGGTCTATATTAAAACATTTTTAGACAAACAAAAGCATTTTGAAACTTCAGGAACGCTTTAGCGTAAGATACGAAGTCCATCATCTGACAGATGAAGATGTCTGTTCGCATACAACATGCTAAGGTATTCCTTGACGACGGATATGCAGCAATTTCATTACGTTACATATGGTTCTTCTATCTTCTTGAGAAGCCAAGAGCCACTCGCCTATTCAGAAATTACCAGGCATTCATGTAACCCGGAGGTTCAGGTTTGTGTTCACAAGGGTCCCTATCCTGAGACATTCGAAGCCAGTCCACATCCTCACATCCTGATTCTTTAATTGACAATGGCCTCTTCCCTTCAAACGCATACAACATGCTAAGGTATTCCTTGACGACGGATATGCAGCAATTTCATTACGTTACATATGGTTCTTCTATCTTCTTGAGAAGCCAAGAGCCACTCGCCTATTCAGAAATTACCAGGCATTCATGTAACCCGGAGGTTCAGGTTTGTGTTCACAAGGGTCCCTATCCTGAGACATTCGAAGCCAGTCCACATCCTCACATCCTGATTCTTTAATTGACAATGGCCTCTTCCCTTCAAGGTTTTCCGGCTAACATTTTGTATTAATTTCTCATCTTACCCTCCTCGATTCTGTTACCAGTTAACATTTTGTATTAATTTTTCATCTTACCCTCCTCGATTCTGTTACCCAAAACATATTTAAGAAAGATTCTAAATTATTCACAGTTCTCCAGCCTTTTTTTTATTTCCCCTCTCATAGGTAAAAATATTCTCTTCTGCTCCGTTCTCAAACACACCCAATCTCTATTATTTCATATAATTGAGATACCAAGTTTCATAAATAATACGGGGAAGCAGACTTAAGGAACACTTCGAACCCCTGAAAATCTCGTGCGGCCTATAAGAGCTTCGTGGTAAAAATGTGTGAAGCAAAACCGTTGAAAGAGTGAATCTTGGTTGATAATAAAGGCAACATGACCTCCGCGAAGCTGTTGGGGAGATAAGGATGTGGTTTTATCGCACGCCACGTCCAAGTGGGGCAGCAGATTACGATATTTACGTCTTAGTCTCACAGCTTAATCACAACACCTGTTAGGATTACTTCGATTAAATATAAACAACGACGCACAGCACTTTCATCAAGCATACCAATACTTGCCGTATATGGGATAGATGACAAAAGACTAACAATGTCACGCACTTCTCGTAGACCGAGGCCACTCTGTCTGTACAAGGATCCGGAACCGGCTCCATAAGTAGCCACAAAAATATGATCATTAGTCGAAAAGAAAAAACCGGCCACTGGTTTTTCATCCACGCCATTTGTAATTTTTCATAGCTTCGGAAGTCTGTCTCTTGCATTCTGTCATCATGTTGAATCCAACTGGTTGTGTGTTCAAAAATGTTGTCCAACATTGGTCACACATTTAATTACTTTAATATGTCTCTGTCTCTTTTATAGTTCATCCAAGTGTGTTTCGCTTTTTCCTTTAATTTCATTTCACCAGCTGTGATTCTGTTTTGTATTTTGGTTCAATGTAACTTTTGCACTCCCATTCAAAGCGTCAGGAAAGCTAAGATATTTTAAGTTCCAGTGTACAGCACAAAACGACGCTGAAGATTACGAAGTTGTAAAAGGTATATACTCTTTGAAGTACACTAAAATTTCAGACGCGTTGTTAAGATTCGTCGAGAGCGATGTTAACAAGGCAACCACGCAATAACAGTGTCTAAGGTCATTCCTACAACGATGTGATCCAAGATCGAATGCTGCATAAAGTCGGATTTTCGTACACTTTTAGTCACCGAACTGACGTTACAGCCTGTATCATAGTTACGAAATCTGTTTTCAGGGCAGTCGCTGTATCGTTTCTTATTGTAGGACTAAGCCAGTGATAGAGGATACAATTTTTATACACCCAGTCGTGTCAGTCCGGCTTCCACGTGTGTGCCGAACGCTTGTATACAAGAAAGACAGCTGGTGAAGTATGTATAATTTTAAAGACGGCTGTTTCTAAAAAGGAAATTATTTGACTGTGGGGTCCAAGTATCTACAGCAGTTCTGGATGGACGAGACCAGACGTTCCTGAAGTTATGATGAATTAACTGTTTTATACGTGTTTCATTTTTGTCGCACGTTATCTGTTTTAAATTACATCCAATATGACACACCTATCGATATTTAGAAGAAGAAAAATATTTTCCTTGAAATTCACTCACATTATTGTCTTGTAACTGATATTACATTCATAAATAAATATGTATAAACCGCCGATGCATCACAGAAATTTTAACTTTTTCTTTACTTATTCACTGGTACGTTATCGTTATTCTATTTACAGACACACGTATGTGATTGCATTATCGTCGATGTTCTAACGCAGTTGTAATAACGTAAATTTTACTGTAATCTTTATAGCTGTAAACTGTCTAGGAACACCTTGTGTCCTGCAGTTAATGCACTACAACAGAAGTGCCTTCTAATTGCAGAATAGTCTTTGGCTTGGCTGTAAAGGAACGTCAAGTTGTGCCTTATCGCCCTCGTCCTCTATCTACCGAAACTTAGACCGTTGCTGCAAAGAACACTATTTCAAAAATAGCCGATCGTCCACAGTCCACATTACCTATAGAATTAAAAGAACCACAAATAAAGCAATGCGTCCCGTCAGACTGAGAAAAATTTACGATGCATTCAGTCAAGTAGCATTTGGTCGTATCGGATATCTCTATAACAGAGCCGTCGATCCACATATATTGCAATTTATTACAAAGTTTATTACATCTTTTAAACCCCTATGTTTTAACGGTAACTAAACTAGCATTGCCACAATCACGTCCGCGTGGATTGAACACGTACACGTAAGGGGTATTAATCTATGCTATTCCAACCACCAAAGCAAACAACTTCCAATATACGTACGGTCTGATTATGAGATGTTTTGTAATGCGGGTAGTGACAAACCAGGGGTGTACAGTGTTCGATGCGCTGACTTCCCTGTTTTACGTAGTTTCATAAAGGGGACTGAACATTCTCTGGTTACAGCTGGACTGGAGGAAACGATGACCAAATATAGAGATTAGCTGCTACGAATAAGAAGTGGCGGACAGCCGACAAGAGGTGACCTTTTACGTTGGGAATAGCTGCTAATAACGGATCAATGTCAAAGACGAGATTTTTGCCTGGGAATTTCTTCATCTGCTGGGCAACATTTCAAGAAGATTTTACACGTTGGAGTTAGTTTCGTGTGTAAAATTCTCACGAATCTAACCTTAATCATCCGGATATGTAACAATCACGATACACATCGCTCAGCAAACCCTGCCCCAAGTTTGAGGGTTGCTACTTTGCGTATATTTCATGGAGATACGCCCATATGCACCTGCTCGTTGCAGTTTTAATCTCTTACGAGATCCCCATACCCCAAGCTCTCAGGGGAGACGTGAATATTTCACCAGGGAAGCAGGCAAAATGAATGACATCTATTATCCCTGCTCCACGCCCTATTTCGTCGCTTATTAACTGTTTAGTAATTCCTTGTTGAAATCAATACTCCAAAACCACTAGCTAATATAATATACAGTGTGTCAAATAAAACAGGTATTCTAAATATGTCCAGTGAGGAACAACAGCCAAGAATTTCTGTAGTGTCGTCATTAAACATTACTGCATAATACTACTAAACGAAGAGAATCCTCAAAACTCTTTATACTCAAATAGACTTGTGTAAATATTTTTTAAGTTTTTCCTAACACGACCTTAAATGGCACATATTCCAGGAAGTAGTAAAACAACTTTACAAATATTTTTATCTTTGAGAAACATAAAAAAATATCTAGCGTACGCCATGTTTATGCATAATAATAAAGTGTCACTTGCAGGTGTTGGACAGATAAAATATAAAATACTGCATCACTTTAAAGATAGTAAGAAACAGAAAAACTGACGACGACGCCAGGCCGGTATGTAGAAAAGCAAGTACCTACTGTGAATTACGTAAACTAAAAAGGAGAGGAAATACAAGCCCGGCGCGTAAAAAATTCCTGTGGTTCATTCTACCTTTATTATATGGATATATAAATTCCATCTCATCCCAAACGACTATGTTCAAACACATGGCTGGTCGTATCAAAGACATCCAAAGAGATTCAGAACCGACAAATTAAGTAAATCAAAAGTGAGCCTTCAAGTAAAAGTCAGCTCTCGTAATGACGAAAAGTCTTACTTTTACTGTAGACTGTAAAATCAATAAAGTGACAATATTAATAGGTAACACAATTATATTGTAATGTGACACAGAATTGCATCAGGTACCAGAACGCAAGCGTTAATACAACGCCATCTATTATTTCCCTCAAGGAAGTGTCTTCCTAAAGTTTCACAGAGCAGCATAGCGTGGCGGTAACGCTGTAATGTTCTATTCAGTAGATATCTCGTTAGTGGTCATTTCGAAATTTATCTTCAACACAGAGAACAACAGCTTTCTTCTAAATCCTTATCAAAAAACCGTTCACTATCATTCAAACTCATTCAGCAGTAAACAGCCTCAGCAAGTAACATACAGTCTCTAAATAACCTAAAAATCGAATCCAAGTTGTTCACGACGCACTCACCACATAGTACCTTTCTTGATCTAGTGGTCTAGCGGTTAGAACGCTGGCCTTGTAATCCTGGGGTCTCGGGTTCGATTCCCGGCGGTACCCGAATTTATAACTTGTGTTGGGCAAGACCGTGGTCTAGGCAACACGGAGTTTTCCTCCGTGGCATCCCAACAATTACTCCATTCACACACAGAAGAAGGCAATGGCAAACCACTTCTGGATCATCTGCCAAGAACGTATATGAACAGGTCCCAGTCCGAGAAAAGGAGGGAAGGATCCTGTTCATATGGACCTGTCGTCAGACAGAACACTAATAATAAAAAAAAAGTAAAAATACTGCAGGAAGCATTAAAAATAAAATACCGCACATTTTCTTCAAAACAGCCTATTCATCAAGCGAAGAACGGTTTATACAAATTGTGGATCTTACTGTGACGATGTGACTTACGCTATGTTTCACGAAATGTACAATTAACAATTTTGGAGAAAATCATTACAGTAATTTCGATCTGAGCTGCATGTAAGGAACGGGAACATCTGTAGAACAAAAATCAAAACTGCCAAACAACTTCCACTCTAAACCTTTCATACCAAATTTAATCTAAATTCGTTCGCATAACAGACATTCATTTTATGTGTCCCAGCAAAGAGAATCAAGTGCTTAAATTCCCCTTTCATTTCAATCATAAAACTCAGTTCATTTATTAGTCTTGATCAGAGTCAGATATCAAAACGACTCTACAAACAAAACTTAAAAATGCCGAAATAAACACTCTCTTCTTTACGAATGATAAATTTTTTTGTATTATTTAAGACAGAGCACATCTGCAACTGATAATATCGTCACGCAAAGCTGAGTCACAAAATCCACAACTAAGATTTTACTTACATCGGTACGTATCTTGAATATCGTGTGGGAAATGTCTTATGCAATAATCATGTGCAGTTCTGTACATGATTATCTGCCCACACCACCAGTTGCAGACTGCTCGGCGACAGTGGATACTGATTAGATTAGACGCAGAAAGAAAAGAACAATTCATCGACAGATAACGGGAAGGAATCGTCGCCCAAGAAAAATATTGCTTTCTCAACCCTATCTATGTAAAGATAATACGTGCATTTTTAGAATACAGTACAATAGACTACTTACGAGATAAACCTAGAATAACAGACTTAATGATCCCCAAACTGTGTCGCCTGTCGACTTCCGAGGATCCAGTCACATCAGAACCCTGAAGATGGGGGCAGAGTTTGTTCCCGAAACGTCGGTTTACTACGGTAACCAGTTAACGCGGCTGATTGCCAGAGAAGATTTTATTGATTGCACTCTCCGCGAAAGTCTCAAATCCTATATTCTTTTATTTAACTTATTTGTCATGCAATTTCTTAAGTTCCTTCTGTATTTTATAAATGGACTGTGACGTATTCAGCACAAAATTGAGCACAGAACTCATTTAAAGAGGTAGACTACTTAAAGATTAATGACAGGGTACCTATTCACATAGTTTTCTGGTGAGGGTAAGTGGAAATGGGATTCTGTAAACTCAAAAGGGACGGCAGACGAAAATGGTTAACGAGTCGCTCTTCTAGAACTTCTGACGAAATAAAATCGTAACAGCCTCAGGTCTCAGAGAGCGGTAAAACTGATTCGTTGCCG
>NW_019060210.1:85397-107501 GCF_000696155.1 Zootermopsis nevadensis
GCGAAACTAAACATTTCTTTGTTATTAGTAATCATTTACATTCGCATTGCTACGTGCTTTGTAAGATTCTGTAATATTTCTGTCACGTAGATAGTTCTTTATCGGAGACACGGATGTTTAGCCTTTGTTATATAAGCAATATGCAATGTGCAATGATCATGAAATGCAGGGTTGCATCTACACTCGCCCGTGGGACAGAAACTGCTCAGAATAAACGGAGAACTAAATTTGTGTTCAGATACTGATATAAAATTAGAGGATTCTTATAACTCTTCACATAAAAAATTACGACGAATACATACACATCACATAAGCTAGTGCAGTAAATAACATTCACATCTTGAAATGGTTTGCACATGTTGAAGGGTTACTATTGTATTATATTGTATATGCGGCAATGGTACTTCTCGTGGGAACACAACATAACGGAATGCCAGAAACCTTTTACGATCTACGGAATTCTTAAATTGATAACCAGGAAGACAAAAATAGAAGGATATTAATTTTGAATAGAACTAAAACTGACCAGAAGTCAATCGAGTCCCGTACTTACGTCAGTCAGCAGGGCCCTATAGCATACGTATAGTATCATGGAAATACATTCAACAAGAAATTAATTATGCTCACGTGATGTACTTTGTACAAATGCCACCTACCTTGAAGACGCTCTATTATAATCATGACATGAAATTATTTACTTCTCTAAATACTGTATGTCCATAAATAAGAGAAAGTCCCTACAGACCGACCACTTAAGAACGCGCAACACTAGCCTTTCGGTTTATGGCTTTTTACAGCCGCTATTAAGCCCCATCTATTTCAAGCAGGGAGGCTGAATGGTGACAAATTCCTTCACAGAAGAAAAGCATACAACATTATATTTTATACAATTTATTTGTAATGTAATTATTGATCCACCAAAGGCAAACAGTCTCATGATCGTAATACTTTGTCTCTTACAATAGACCATACACTGAGAAATGGAAACGGTTTAAGAGCATTAAAAACTAACAAATACACTAAGTGAAATAAAATGTTTCAACTCATATTGAGTAAAAAATGAGATGATAGCAAATATGAACACAGTCCTTACCTTCAATTACCGATTCATTACGACTATCTTAACTGAAGTTTTAAAGGCAAATTATGAGATATTTTTCAGATCTATTTAGACAAAAAAGTGAAAAAAAGAGTTCTACATGAAAATTACTAGTTTAAATGCACGACATTACAAGTATAATCATAATATACACTTCAACATTAAGACTGTTCATGATGAAACATTAAGACAGATTTCTAAATAGACTGACTTCAGCTTAGAGCTAAATTACTCAGATTTCTAATTTGACTGACTTCAGCTTAGAGCTAAATTACAATGACTCTTGCAAAATATTCATGAACCCACTATTGCACGCCACAAACCTAATAATGTCCACTTTCCGAGTGACCCTCGAACATACGCAGTCGGATCAGTTTAAATGCTTGTTAATACGACAAATTTCGCAGACAGGAGCTTTGAACCTCGGGTTCTGCGTCATTGGAGCTCGTGCCCGGGCGGAACAGGGACAGATTATGTATTTAAAATATCAAACTGATGCACCTGACGGTAAGCTGCCTCACATTATCTGCGTCACGTCATAGTCAGCACATCTGACGTGCGGCACGGCACGTTCCCTGCGAAACGACCCCAGGGGTGTACAACACTATCAACTGTCTCACTTCGCAGTCACTTATACTGTTAAAATTAGATTGAAGCTTCTGACAGAACCAAACGTCATCTTATAGATTATGTCTGTCCACGCCTTCATCCTGTTTCTCCCATATATGTATATGAAATGCTATCCTCTAATGTGAAAATAATACAAAGCTATAAGATGGTTGTCTTCTGGGTTGTTGCGCCGTGTAGTTTGGTATGCCTCCATCATCAGAAGGACCGCCCTGATGGTGGAGGCAGCAAGTGCCTCAGTAACGTCTGTAAACTTCTACCATACTACACGGCGCAACAACCCAGAAGACAGCCATCTTCGGGCTCACCGCCTTGAAAACCTCAAATCCTACGTAATACAAAGCCAGCGCAAGGTTCTGCTAGTCCAATGCCTTCACGAAAATCCAGTAGAGTTCGCATCTGGATTCGGACAGAGCTCCGGCGAGGTCGAACCGAAATTGGATCTTCCGCAATTATTTTCAAGTTTTTAGTCACTGACAGGTCCTACGCTTGGAGCATGGCCTATGTACACCTATCATAAGCACTCGATCCACATTGTATACAGTTCTATGGAGAGAAAAAAACCCTGTTAAACCCTTTCTCTAAAAGTGCAATCAAACTTACGCAACGATTTATAATGACGAATGTATTAAATTCAATTAGAAATTTCGCGTTATCGCACAAGGTATTCAAATAAAAGAGAGTTTCCACAACTTCAATCGAGGAAAAGAGTTTATTGGCTTACAGACTTGTGGACTACAGAACCACTGTGCGTTTGTCAGCACAGCGCATTGCAGTAGCAAAGAAAAACTTGTCAAACTAGGATAAATAATGTAAGGCCTACACGCATCCCAAATTCTTTCCGCCAAATTCGCAAACACATTCTCCGAGACGGAGTAGAAATGGTTAAAGAAATAAGGACTTGACGTTTCTATACAAAGTAATAAAACAGTTTTGTGAAGAACAGGGCTATGTACAAAGAATTCATTACTGGATATGTTAATATATATAAGCCTGCATCGGATTGTACTGACGTCTTATCAGACTAATATTTCACAAATGGCTTGCCTGAAAGTGGTATATTCTTTCCGCAAAGTATTTGACTAGAAGAGGGTGTGAACTAATGCCATCAACCATTATTCAGGCCACAAAATTGGCCGCTGAAACTCGGATGACATGCCGTGCTGATTGCAGGGACTCAGAAGTGGAGAGTAAACTGATAAGCCGATAAATTCTCAACTGCTGACGGAAAACGTGATTGTGCAATTTTATGTCAAGAACTCTAATGGCATTCCACAAGGGCTTCATTCTGTGGACATTTTCAAACCCACGATAATTCCTTATGATCTGAATATACAAGTAAATATTATTATCACTATTACAACGCTATTCAAATTTCCAATAAAATCCAGTGTCTTAAAACTCGAAACCATAAGCCGTTGATGCGTAATATGGACACTGCAATGCAAATCTGGGATGTAGAAACTGCGGCCCAGAACTGGTTACCATAGAAACTGAGTGGAATAAAAACACAAGCAACATTCGCGATAATATTTATACTTAACTACAAAGTTAATACACGACTAAAATGAAATTTAATGTTCTTCTTAAACAGTAGCTAAATTTGTCAGAATACCTAGCTAATAACTCTTAATTTCGTGTTAAGTGGGCCCGATGTCGTCAAGATATGATGCATCCCCAGGTGGAGGACACCAATCTCGTTATGTGGATGGAACCTCACTACATTGCAAAATTCTGTGCCTTTAAACACGTTGTAATAAGCCACTGATTGACTGCCTATTTTCGAAGTAACATGAAAATAAACGAAGGCCTTGTTTTCCAACTGAAAACATGAATATTAAAACACACAAAACTGTAATTGTACATTTTTATGGACTTTTTTCCCCTGAGGCAAAAACATAGACTGATGCAGAGAACGATGTGTTGAGGATCAAATACGGATTTAAGTGAGAGGAAGTACAGAAGAGAAATGAGTAAAAACACACAGTGAGGAGCTTCATGATTTGCGCTCATAGCCTAATAACTGACCAGACGATCAGATCACGAATGGGATTGGTGGGACATGTAGCATGCATGTCGGAAAGTAAATGCGTCTCGAAGGAAAGGACCACTCAGGAGACAGAGGGAACATCTTGACTTGGATCTTGGCACAAAAAAGAGTGAAATGGGTTCAACTGGTCAAGGACGGAGTCCAAAGGTGCTATTTTGTGAATCCATCGATAGACCTTCCGATAAATCGACTCCATGAAGCGGAAAAATATATTCACTGAGTACGTATCAAGTTCTCAGTGTAGACTATGCATGATATGCTTGAAAACAAAGCACAGAGAGATAAATGTTACTTCCTACATTAAACATGAAATTAATTACTTCAGATTCCTCTATCTGTTGGTTATAACGTCAACAGCTGTTGCTAATTAGGTTCAAGAGCGTAGCTACAAAACAAGAGCATTAAGAACAGACGAGTTTCCGTAAGCTTCGAGAAACAGACCGAAGTGATGTCACACGGTCCTGACTCACCACCATTTACATACAGCATTTACTGCAGTGATAACATTTGATAACAATTTTTGCACGGAATTCTGGAAATCGATAATTGCATAAAGGTATTTAAGTCTCTTACCGAGAAGTTAATCGATAAAGGCCGAGGAAGTAGGCGGATATGACGTCATCACTGGAATAAAACCACAGTCGGCACTTCACAAACAAGATGGCCAAGGTAAGGATTGTTCTTCCGTTCCTTAACCGCATTGCTTACAAAACTGAATGTGAATTAATAAATTGCAGCATCCCCCGACTATCTTCTACTAGCTGACAATATTTGTGTCCGCCCGTCTACGGGTATGTCCCCTCAATAAATATCAAAACAATTAATTTTAATCAAACTTTATATATAAACCATGGGAGTAATGCCACCGTCAATTACACTTCCTAATTTTAATTTACTAATCACTCTTTTAATATGAATATTTCACAAAATATGGTAGCCAATGGAAGTCACACACTGGAGGGTTAAGTTAACGATGTCTCAACTGCGGATATTATTTATTGTCGAGTGACACACTGATTATATAGCGTAAACGGGTAAAAATGTGAATAGAATAAATCGTGGCATCTTTCAGGAATTAATTGAAAAAAATCACGAAAAATTTCAGTGAGCACAATCAATGTTATCCAGTCAGACGCTTTCCGAGCCATATTGGCGAGAAAGCCGGTTGGAAGTGGATTATAGTTACAATTCTTCGGAAATTTGTTTACGACTGTGTAAACTGGTTCTGGATAAGGTCCAATGACGGAGTTCGTGCTGCTGGAGGCACATATTTCGGTTCCTTTGTAATAGGGAGTTTCTATTTATCCACTGCTGACGAATTACAATTCATCAAGGATTTATGTGCTCAGAGACGAAGATACTGTAAGAGCCAGCAGCCTAGCATCTTAAGAAAGCCACGTATTATTGCGAGATATAATGCACGTTTAGCTATAATCAAGGTTTATTACCATTACAATCCGAAACCCACCTTACAACCAACATTCTCCAGACGTTACATTATTCGGTTCGAGTCTTGTCTGCATGACACTGCGAAACTAACAACTGACCTGTTTCAAGGTCATATGACCTACCTCAACAAAGAAAGTATATTCCAATGCAGCTGCAAATCCCTGCAAGGAACTGCACTCGCCTCACAAAAAGAAAACAGTTGTACTTGTAGGTGCAAGGAACAAGAACAACAAGAACAAGCCATGCCCAGTTACACAGAAGAGTGTAAACACCGTCTTCTAACTTCTACCATCTTTTTTTAGCCAGATCCAGATTTAACTGGGTGTTCAGAAACATTCGTACAGATCATGTGGCAATACACATGTCGCATAATAGGGTTTATAACTTGTGGACTGCAACAACTGAATTAACTGATAAACGTGCATACATTCTCACATTTTGTAGGACTCCTTGGACAGCGGGATCAACCCACGGAAAAGCCATAAAACAACAGTAAGACGACAAGCACATACACCATACCAGGGACGGGATTCGAAAAAGGAATTCCAGTTTCTAAGTGGTTCAATTCCTGTCCTAAATTTCGACAAAATATTCGCAAACTAGTATCAGCTGTGTAGGATTTGAGGTTCCCGAGACGTAGAGTACGAAGTTGGCCGTCTTCTGGTTTGCAACGCCGGGTTGTCTAGTAGAATTTTAACAACGTTTCAGCCATCTTTTCACTATCAGGTATTATTTTACATGATGATCCAAAATTACTGTGAGTAAGCCAGTCGTTTAACTCAAGTTCGTCAGTTACTTGAAATGCACGTAAATGAAATTATAAACCATGAATTTGCTTTTAACAATTTGAAGCAGAAGCTTACATAAAGGACATTTAATAAACTCGTTCCTGCCTCATAGAAAACAACGCGTGTCCACCACAAAGATCAGATAGTTAATGCCGTTTCTGGAAATATTCTCTGTTTATGCACACTGTGGGAAAAAATCCAGTCATTCAGTGTTACAGCAGGTGGTATATACAGCTGTAACACGTTTTCAGACGGTTAATTGTGAACACTGTCATTTCTTCTTCTCAAAAGCGACTCAGTTGGGATAATTAATATCCGGATACATTCCATCGAAGTTTCAGAACTTCTCATTTTATTTGTATCAATGGTATACCATTAAAGAACAAGTAATGTACTGCAAATAAAGTGTAATTCTGTTTCTCAGCGTATAGGTACTTGAAAAAAAAACACGGACAACTCGGGAATTCCGATCATTAATCGAGATTCGAACAGAATAAATTACGAATACAGTCTAGACAGTTTGATGCTTGATTTCATCTGTACAAATGCAGCGAATAAATATTGTAGTTAATATCTGAACAGTACAGTCTGTAAAATTAATGAGTAAATAACATACAACCAGTCAGCTGGAAGTGGAAGGCAGTGTTCCGCAACATTTTCCCACCTGCGGTACGCCCTGATTTGTCAAAGGCGCACGACGGCCACTACAAAATGTCGCCTCACAAAAAGGGGGTACGAAACTGAACGTACACCGCCATAAATATGTATAGACGTATAAATACTTGCCCTATAAAAATGCAGTGTGCGAGCGTATTAAGAATTCTAATTACGTACGATAAGATAGTGCCTTTTTTCTGACTAAAATGTGTAAACATGCAATATCTTCTATAAATTCGCATCACACCTAAAACCTAACGGTGGCTTATAACAGTACGGAGTTCACCGTAACGAACTACATCGGCCTATCAGAAGCGACAGGATTCTGCAAAAATGCGTTACAGAAGGCATATTTTTGTTTCAGCACGTGTCTACATTTTCAGAGTCAAAGTAATTTCCGGTGTTTCGAGTACCAGGAGGATTATTTTGTGTTCTAACACAACTAGAAGGGAGGTCATAGCCCGAAAACGGACCGAAGCACCATAGAAGAAGAACACTACTAGAACAGAAGGTAAAAGACACACACGTCCGCATTATTCATAACTCCTTGGTCCCCATGTTTGGTCCCAACGAATTTAAAATTGTGTATATTTTTAAAAGCTATAAGAATCCGGTCCATGACCTCTGGGGAACGGATGTCATAATTAATCGACGTCAGAAAGTAATGCCAGTAACTGGTTATAAAACTTCTTTTTAACTTCCGGCCGTCTTTAACGAGTAGTCTAATGTCGAGTTAGTTAGCAGAATTTTATAACAAATTCCCAAAGAGTCTTTTGAAAAAAAAAATACACGTACACACCCAACGCGTTGCATTCAAGGCTCATATACAAAAATATAAAACATCACATAACGCGATGTCATGTCTTGCATGTTTTGTTGCACGGATATGCAGATGTAGCCTTGTTTTTAACACAGGGACTCGAAACTCGTTCAAATGATCGAAAACAACTCAGATCGTATGTGTATAATACTTTGACGTTTGGTAAACAATATCTTGATCACTGATACTTTCAAATTAGATAGAACTGAAATAACTTTGTTATGTCCTATGGTGATTTTTTGTATCTTCCACTACTATACGTCTCTAAAACTGATCGAAGTAGACCACCACAAGTTGACGTTACCAACATCAAATAAGTTAAAACAATGCGAAGTTTTGAAGCAAAATATGTAATTACTTCACCACATAAGTAAAAAAAAATCGTGGACTACAATTTAAGTCGAAACTATTTGCAAGTTAGTTTCTTTGGAAAAAAAGAAACGTCATTTTAATGGCGTACTATTACAACACGAAGTCGAATAACGAAGGCGCAAAAACGAAAATACTTCACTGAAGTTGTACCTTCGTACAATTTTCATTGTAATACTGCGCTCCTGTATTCACACGCATCTCCTAAGTTATCTTTTGCCGAAATTTTCCCACTGCCGATTAGTGTAGTATGTCATTTTTATCGGCCTAAGTAGGATACATTAGCATATTTTCTAAGCCCCATGAAATATGTCAAATTTCACGCGTGTTAGTGGGAGTATTAACAGATACTTCGGTAGAATTATACCCTCCACCACCAACCGTACTGAAAATTATATAAAATATTACATCAGCTATAAAATATGGTAATGAGACAGAGAAACAAGGGATTAAAAATGAATGTTAGAAATTAGAACGTTAATACCTTCGGCCGAATACATAATATCGTACAAAAAACAGCAGAAAGGTGCGTACTTAAGAAAATTGCGGGATGTTAGTAGAGTTATAGAGATTATATAAAACGATTATATAAAGAGTGACAGCCGAAGACAGTAATTAAACCTCTGCGACAACGGATAAGAGAAAAACCAAGCAGACGCTAGTATTAAGTGGATATTATGCAGGTACAGGTATCTAATAACCTAATCGGTGAAGAAGAAAGAAAATAAGAAAAGCCGAAGAGTCAAAGTACGTAACCGTACATAATTGCTGCAAGGTCCAGGACCACTTAAAACCTAAGACTGTGGGTTAGATAAAATCCCTTTCGCACCACGGACGTGGAATCAGCATTGCTTTGTATTATAGGCATTATGTACTGTGTTCTGCTGAATCGCGTAGCCTACGTACAAGCTAGGTCTATGGGTGGGTACTTTCCTCGTCTAACAACTTCTATTAAACGTATAGAAGTACTCGCGATTTCAGATGTTACTTCTAAATCGGAAAGAACTGCAGGGCAAAATTGACAGTGGATGAACAATTGTAATTTGTAGTTCTTTATTTCTTTATTTTCTCCAGTCCTGTTATTCCATCTTGAGAGAGTTCAAATCTTTTGTATTCTGACAGTCTTCACTGGTCCCGGTGGCGAAAAACTTGACATTCACTAATGCCTATTACATGTGTTTGCCACTACACGTCACTACGCTTGATTACAATGAAAGAAACATATATGACATGAAACGTATTCAGTAACATAATAAGGTAGTGAGGCCTAAATTATAAGGTCATTCCGTGTCCCTCACAGGCCTGACAATGACGGGGCATAGTCACGTTACCTCCCCCTGCGTGCATTATTAATGCATAGCCGGAAGAGACGATTAGACAGCCCGCATGACGCCTATACAAACCTCTTCTTGTTCCCTCAAGATTACCAGTCACTGCAAGTCAAGGTTATTTTGCTCTGTAATCTTGACACGTTTCCTTATGCAAATTAACAGATTATCATACAAGAACACTAAGTATTACTTGGATTTCTTATCTCTTCCTTAAATGTAGAATTTTAATATCTATTAAGATGAATCCAATTTTGCCCTCTGCCTTCTTTCAGCTTCGTATACGGTTACCCGGAAGCGAACGACCTATGACACGGTCACAAGATTGTTTGTTGCTTCAGCTATGAGATGTACCGGAAGTAACTTTATTTATAGAACAGATATAAAATAATATCACTGAATTGCCTGCCTTCGTCCTTAATTTGTAATAAGACTGAGTATGCAAAAGCTCCCTGTGTCAAAGAGTCATGCCGTGGATTGCATAATAGGGGGTGGAGATGGGAAAAAAAACCTTTAATACTTATACGGCAAGAATTAGCGGGCTGCTGCTCTCAGGATAAAATAACCGAAGCTTGAACTTGACCACTCATCTCCAATTAGTCTGAAGGTGTACAATGCGCAGACATTGACTTCCTTATCTCGTGAGTATCTATTGCCTTGACTGTCGTCAGGCATGGCATTTAACCAGTGGAAAGACTTTGTCTTACTTAAAGCATTAGAACAATCATTTTGAGAAGCACTATGACTCTAAAATAAATATGTTAATTTTGTTAACACAGCAGTAATATATGTTATGGGATATTAATCGTTTAAAGCCGAGTAGTAACTACATGCACCACCTGCTTTAGCAGTAAATATTTTGTCTACAAATTATGTACGTATTCATGGGTTAAGCAAGGTTCTCAGAATAAACAACGATTATTTCCCTAAACAGCAGCAACGAAATGATCTTTCCAATGGAGAGGTGTTGTGATTTCTTTGAGGTAGGAAATGAATCATCATAAGTTACTCAGAGGAACTTAAGCTTCAAACGCCTTTGTCTTACATTCAATTTTGAGCTAAGAGTATAATGGAATATGGGCCAAGATCGACAGGAAATATGAGCGATATGAACTGTCTTTCGCCGATATTTTATCTCAGGGGTAAACTACATTGATAATTAAGGCATATACTTTAAGGATTTATATTTTATGAATCGAGTAAAAGTGGAAACAGAGCTGTCTCGATAAGCTTACACGGATTATTTAAACAGCGTGACACAATGAAACTTGCGAGCAAATTGTAACTGGAAGAGAGGAAATAAAAGACTTTATGGAAGTAAGTTCTACGTGCTGTTTTATATCATCCGAGCATTCGAGCAAGGAATTATGGGTAACGAAGAAAGTGTACTCCTGCAAACGCGTTACTCATAAAAAATGTACGTTAGTAACCTTTATGTTAATTTACATTCAGCCGACAATTTTCCTTTCTAATTCAGCACGCTGCTTGGCGACCTGGATGGTCGATATAGGTCAGGTTGGGTTGCGTTAGTTTGGGTTAGGTTAAGTTAGGTTTGGTTAGCTTGGTTTAGGTTAGGTTGCGTTAGTTTGGTGACCTGTTGACCAATTGTGTCAAAATGCGTGTTCCATTATCGGCGAGTCTGTCTGCCAAACTGTGGACGCGCCAGTCAGTCAATCATGCATACGTCAATCAGTTTGGTCCAATCAGTTATTCAGTCAGTTGGTGCAACCAGCTGTCACTAACACGTAAACAAAAAATAACTGCATGTAGCAGAGTCCTTCAAGATTCATTTTAATATTATCCCTCTTTTTATGCCGAGGTATTTCGAGGTTTCTACCCGGCAAGCTTTCCAACCAAAATGACACGTGCATTTCTCACCTCATGCGTGTTACGTGCCATAACCATCTCACCCCTCTTGATTTTGATCATCCGAATAATATTTAATGACGAGTACAAATTATGAAGTGTCTTTTCTTCCAAACTGTTTAATTCTCCTGTCACTTCGTCCCACTAAGGTCGGTCATTCAGACTGTGAGTTTAGTCAGTCAAGAGTTATTCCGCCCACGTGCATAAGCTGATAGTACCGATCTGTCTCCACTGTAATTCCAAGGTAACACATGGGTGGGTACGGAAAAGCGTGTGACCGGACAAGTAACGCTTATACAACTGCTCGTTTTCTCCTTACAGGTACCAGTTAGCTTCATAATGGACAACACATTTTATTCAGGGTGACAACTGTGTATTCGAGGAAGAGTACTATGACACATCTAATGTTTCACTGCTCTAGGGATGAACTGACAATTATTAATACATAACACATACTTTGTCACTTCCCATTTTCTGCGTTGGTTTCTCCCGCTTGTTTCTCGTGAAGACGGGGCCAGTGTGGGAATTTACCAACACTGACACTTCACTGGTTAGAACATATCTATCTTAATTTTGATAAAATTCGTAACAAAAGAATAAGCCTTCTGACTTTTAGAATTATTTTAGGGACACTTAGTAAATTACGGGGCATTTTATAGAAATCCCATAAAATTGAGGCATGTAACGTTCAAAAAAGTATCAAAAATATATTAGTCGTTAAGGTCGTGCATTTTATGGATTCAAATCTTTCTCCACATTACAGATTTAACAAGCTGTTACATTCACTCTTCAACATACTCCCTAAAATTGACATTTTTGATCAGAAAAGTCTCTTGCACATTTTTATATTCATTCTTAAGTGTATAAAATGAACCAGAAATTATAATGACGCCTACTGTCCGTTCGCATGTTCATATGAAAACAACCTGACGGTTTCAAAAGAAATTTGTTTGGATCCACACTAGAAGGTTAAAGGTAAAAATAGTAAAGCTGTCGCACTATACGCCACGTATGCGCTTAGAGGTGGGGGTGATATAGCTCCTACTCATTCTTGACCTCGGTAGTATGTAAGGGTGAGTGTTTAGCGTCACGCACCGGCAGCGGCTTTACCCCCGGGAAACGACCCCGGTACCCATTCGATAGGAAGCTGAGTGGGCCCCAGAGCGGGTCTGGACGCAGAGGCTGGCATTAATTTAATTTTGATCACCGTTGGTCCAAGGCAGTGTTTACACATCTAACGTTATGTCGCGTTTACAAAGATCAGATGTTCGCAAAAATTCAAATTTAAACTTGAACCCATACGTAAATGGGGCTCTCACAGTTTACTACAAAGCGACCACTCACTTACTCACTCACTGCTTGTCTACGCAGTCGTTTATATAGGGCTTTATAACCTTGGACGTTTATTATCTCAGCTTTGTTCCTGAGATTGTAATTAAAGTTTTTCCAACACGAAGGCACAACTGACAAGATATTTATTTGCCTGCTGTGTGTATGATTCCGTATGACGTGCGTCATAACGCCATACCGCTTACAATAATCTAATTTTATTGCCGCAATGTTACTGTATTACATCAGTCTTCGTGGGGTAGGCTAAATACACAAAGAAATGAACTGCTTTAAACTTTATGTCCTATCAATCGCCTTCTAAATATAACGTAATTTATTTATACGATAGGCCACAGTGTCATCTTAAAGTTTTCGGTCAGGCTCGACTTAAATCTTTTGACACAGCTTCATTGTAAATTAATCAGTTGATAAACAAAATAACGTCATGACTTTATTGCTATTAAATACGCTAAACAGTTCCTGTGCAGCGCACAAGCGTGTACAAAGTGATCCTTATAATGATTTTCAGCACGCTGTAAAAATATTTAACCAGAAGCGAGTAGTTTTTTTTCGAAATATGGAGTGCCCTGCACGACATGGGGCCAATTAATCATGTATCACGTATCAACTACAGAACCTGTTATTACAGAGAAAACATGAGCCAACACTGACTTTTGAAATGAAGTCATTTCTATTTCTGTGCCGAAGGAGGGTGACGACATTCTGCAATATTATTTTATTTCCTGACTGTCGGTTTAGACGATCTATCAAACGCTAATGTTACGCAGCACCGTGAACTCTGCGCAAGTGATTAGCATACGTAAATTCTAACCTTTATTATATAATTAGCAATATACATGTAACCTTTAGTTTATTTTGGTTCGGTTCGTCGGGGTGGCTTGTGTAATTTGAATTTATAGCGATCTGAGGTTCAGGGCAATCGCTGGGTCTCACATGGCTTGAGTTAAAGCAGTTTTCTGAGAGTGAAATCAATCCATAGCGTTTCGTTACGCGAGAAGAGAGATGGTCTGGTAGAGTACATTTCAAATTAACCATCACAATTCAATTACTTGTGGCCCTCACTTGCTTAAACTTGTCATGAGGGAAAATGAAAGTGACGGCAGAGCTGATTCATGTTCTGTTCGTAGGAAGCCTCCAATGTTAATCTACGACACAACAGAATTCTGATTGCATCTGCCTCAAGATGTTAAACACAGCCGGGACTACGACCAGTGTCGGGCTCGAATGAACATGGCAATGAACCTTCGGGCTGTATTAAAGGCGGAGGACTGAGTGTACTACCACCAGCTCCATTATTAAACATTACACAGAATGACGCCCACTTCGCTGTTGTACTCATACATACGTGTACGTCATATACGAGTGCCGAACAGGAATTATTTTTAACCTGGTGGTGCCTACATATCAAGCAAAGTCTGAAAAACCCACGATCCAAAAGCCACACAGCAATGATCTAGTGATCTCATTCATAATCATACACTCGATTGGATCTGTATTAGCTATACAGCGTCCAATGCCTGGATGGTCATAAATGTAGAAATAGTAAGGATATGAATGGAAGCGGTCGAGGCCTTATTAGTTCATTATTCAGGTTTATTACTCGTACGTATGAGGAAAACGACTAGAACAGTCAAAATAACAAGTAACCTGACAGGAGATCAACCCCAGGACTTCTAGAAAGGAAGCAGAAATCAGAACGGCGGTACTCGTGACCATAGTTTGAAACACAGTGGTATAAACAGAATAGACAAATCACAGCACTCGTGGTTTTATCTGTTGAACATATTTGACTATCGTCTCTCAGAAAGAAAACACGAAAATTCTCAGTCCTTACGGCGGGTCGCCGTTCGAAGTTTGAACCCTGTCCTTCCCGAAAACGAAGCATGTTTGCCAACCACCGAGCCGCAAAACTTAGTCAAACTATGACATAAAACAGGTCTGAGCAGATTAAAACATTCTCATTCTCTCAGTCATGTAGACTAAGCCACACTATTCAATTTACTCTCTGTCACTCAATCATAATATCAGAACGTCGTGAAGTGCTAAGGAGAATGTTTGGAGATAAGAAATAAAAATAAAAATGAGAATGGGGAAAAATACATAATATCAAGAGAAAGGTAGGGGATGGCAGGAAAGTTAGAACTTCAAGTGAGGCTATTTAAGCATAGACGGAATGATATTAATATTAATATTGAAGAAATAAGGTGTGTATACGAAGAGTGGATTTAACTGGCTCTGGGTAGGGTTCAATGGCGAGCTTTCGTCAACATGGTATTGAACCTCTTAGTCCATGCGGGAGGGGAACTAACTTCTTGAACAGAGAACATCTGTGAACTTTACAGGAAATACCTCTTTGGCCTGCCACACAGTTCAGTTCATGGATTCATTTAAAATGTTGAGCAATTCTCAACATCCATTGCTTTCGCGCATGCAGAGCGAAGCGTTGATGAGGAGGCAAGAACCAGTAGGCTAATAGAACTTCTCCTGACACATTGCTAACGTCAGCTTTCGGGCTGTCAAGAAGTGAGAAGAGACGGAACGCATGCAGAAAGCCGGAGGAAATAATGAACAAATTACCTGCAATTAAGAGCCATTACGTTGAAAAGAGTAATTAGTCGTCTGGCGTACGTACCACAGACGCGGAACGAGAACTGCTGAGTGTACAGAACTTATTCCTTGGGTCTGTAAACGGGACATAAAACACTGTCCGTGTCACATTCTTCTCCTGTACCCAGAAATGTTAGATACTGCGTCGTACAAGTTGACCGACGTTTCAGTTCCGCCATGAGAATCTGAAATATCACTTACTTACATACAGCACTCGGGATAATACGTGAAAAGAGAGCCACACGAAAAAGTCATAATGTTTACAGACTGAGGAAAATCATGGAACACCTCAGCCAGTAGAGTCTCCAAACGTGCGGACATTCGAATTGGGCAGTAGGCTACGAATTACGATTTCAACTGTTTGATAGGAAGTTTCCATTCTGACCGCAAGACGAGAGGTTCAAAGGAGACGCCCTTCAAGCTGCATACAGAAAATTCGAGAAAGAAGGGGTACGTAGAGGTTTTGATGGTGACTCATGTATTATGTGAACTTAACAGTATTCAATTGCGATTAGAATGGGCGTGCTGTGAACGTTAAGGGTCAGTTATACTGTTTGGCGTCATCACAGTAAACCAAGGCGAACAGCTGGGTAGGCGTAATACTACTGGAAATGTGCATCAGGGATGACCAACCGCTTGCGCGCCAAACATATTCGTGCGGCACGACAAATTAATTTTGACTATTTTATTATTAGTGTTCTGTCTGACGACAGGTCCATATGAACAGCATCCTTTTCTCGGACTGGGACCTGTTCATATACGTTCTTGGCAGATGATCCAGAAGTGGTTTGCCATTGCCTTCTTCTGTGTGTGAATGGACTAATTGTTGAGATGCCACGGAGAAACCGGGGAAGTCCCCGGAGGAAAACTCCGTGTTGCCTAGACCACGGCCTTGCCCAACACAAGTTATAAATTCGGGCACAGCCGCGAATCGAACCCGAGACCCCAGGATTACAAGGCCAGCGTTCTAACCGCTAGACCAACGTGGCGGTAATTTCGATTACAGGCATCTTTGTACTCACGACCGTGGAAACCTCAAATCCTACTAATTAATCACATCTTCCACCGTTCAGAGTATTTATTCGCGGAGTGCAGCACACGTGGGATGCATGACAAATACAGTTTCAATCGGAAAACTGTGACAGAAACCAGGCCACGTCGAAAACTTGGACGTAGACGGAAATAAATTATTACAACGGATCTTAAATATTAGGGTGTGGACTGGATTAATTTGGATAAGGACAGGGTTCAATGGCTTGCTCTTTTAAACATGGAGACAAAACTTCGGGTCCCATAGAAGGATGGAAATGTCTTCACTATCTTAACTATTACCTTCTGATGGAGGACTATCCTTCATAAAGCTGACTCGCCTTCATGAAGTTGGTTTGTTTATTCTTTCTTTCTTTCTTTCTTTCTTTCTTTCTTTCTTTCTTTCTTCCTAACCTTTTTTCAATCATTCTAATTCTTTTCTTTCATTCTACCTACGTGTCATATAAACATTTATAATCTCTACGCAACGCATATCCTCGACGCAGGTCACACCCAGTCTCTCATTCTAGGTGACTGGGGATATACAGCTATTCAAATACGGCGGGTTGCGTACAGAATAAAACGCAGGCCTAATCTTAGCCTAGTAGTACAGAGTGATAAAGTCAAGAAATACGAAATTTAGGTCAATCGAGAGACAGGAACTTAATACAGTGAAAGAGACTACTTGAAAGACATGACGTATCATGAGGAAGGAGTGTGATGATGGCGAAGGTACGCGAAGTTGTTTATGAATGACCGGTCCTCTTGACAGCCTGGTGTCATACGCGAACGTCCTTTCACTCGAAACGAGTTCTCTCACCCGTCCATTCTGTGTAATTTAGCTTCAATTAAGAGTAAAGGAAATACCGTGCACACATTACGTATAAAAGTGCTGATATTCCAACATCCAAGGCCTTAACGAGGACATAGAAACACTCGACACCAATAATGAATCACCACGATAGCTTAAAATCTGTTACAGAAGGACTTTTCCGGCACCTGTCGGTTCTGAGAAAGAGGTTCAGTTCTGGGGATGCAGGTAATTGGTTCTTTCGAAACGCTGGTACCCACTTACACGTCTGCATGGCGTTACAACCAATTCAGTCAGGTTGTAATTCATCAGGCTAGTAACTCCCTCAATTCTGCCGATAAAAGTCTGTATGCAAATCAAAATTTCAGATTTTTTTTTTGCTTAATAAGTAATTCATATATATTAGTCAATAACTAAACAATCTTTAGGAAAATGTATAACTTCGACTTTCGGGTAAGCCACGACGAATGTTTGGCGTTAAACAACGTTTTGGCGAACATTGCGTTTGCCATTTTCAAGGTAGACGAGATCAGTACCAGCAAACTCATCTCGCACCCATTGCCTGTCCTATATAAACCCTTCCGTAATCATCCCACCTCATACACCCTGAAAATGGAAAAAGGAACGTTTGCCGAAACGTTAGCTAGCACCCAACATTTGACGGGGCTCTCTCCTCGCTCGAAAGCCGAACTCCAGCCGAGAAAACCAATGGACAAGAGAATCCTTAAGACATTAAGTCGAGATGACAATAAAACAATAATTCTGTGCGTCAGTCAGCAATCCAGTAATTCAGTAAATTTTCAGTTCTGAATACTAAACCAGTCGTGTCAGTAGGTTACAAGTCAGTCCTTGAGCAATGAAACTGCGTCCTGTAAGCCTTCATCTTCCAATCCACCATACAAACTCCACACTCCCTGCACTATTGTTCACTGGACTACTAAGGGCTGTCCAGCCCCTGGAACTGGGACGCGGAACACGACGCAGCATACACTACAATATAATAAGCCCACGCCAGACATAACATATGGGATTTATTGGTAAATTACTTGATTGTATTACACAACAAACGTAAACGTGCACTTCCTGAAATGGGTTAAACGTATTTTCCTCATGTATTACTTGCAAATGCGATGTTTTAATTGGTCTTATTAATACTGCAAAGATAATCACGCAACACCGGCATAACTTTTGACATCTTCAATCAAAGATAATCATAGAACAGACATCATATATGATTTCATCATTCGAACGATACTTGAAGAGTACACGTAGAGTTCATAACAAAACGTTCTCCAATCTCCTGTCACTTCAATCCTCATTTGTCCAATTATTCTCTTCAAAGCCCTGTTGTCAAACACATTCAATCTTTCTTTGCAGTAGTATCTACCGAACGCACTCAATCTTTCTTTGCAGTAGTATCTACCATAGTGAAGGCTGAAGGAAACTGGTTTCATAATCAACAAAATAAATGTAAACCATAATTAATTTTCAAGGTTAAAACCAATTCCAGAATACATAATAATGAGTTTATGGTTGTGTACGTAAAAAGCTAGTGTTTCTAAACAACTTCCAAATAAACTTGACGGCAGAACTGGTCTGTAATTCAAAGGTAAGAATGTGGCCAACTTATTAGGTAATACACGTGTTTATTTTGGTTTTAAATTAATTGGAATTATCTCTTCCAACAGACGGACTCGGAAATACTGATTAGGTCTTTGAAGCCTAAGGTCAGCTAAACAACATTTAAAAATGCAATTCTAACCTCAAAGGATAGTGATCAATCTGTCGACGACATTTACGTAAATCATTGCTGACTACTTAAAAGAGTTTTACGAAACCCATAAATAGACAATGCGGGCAAAGTGCAAAGTTGCTGATTATTAAAGCCGGTTGTAAATATAGCTACCACTGGGTTTTAGAGGGTTCAAGCAGTCAACATAGCGTACAGACTGAGGTCACTAGATTACCGACTTTATAAGAACTATATAATCAATTGTTCATGTTACAGAATACATTCCTGATCAACACATTTATCAGTAAACTTTGGGTCAATATTTGGTACTGCTAGCAATTAACATGCCATTTAAAATAACTACTATTACCGGCAAAATTCTAATAAATAAATTTCAGAACTTTAGATTTGTTTTTACGTAAGCTGCTCCATTACACTGACCTGCTGGCTGGCTCGACTGCACTGCATTCATGTATTCGTAAGTCTTGGTTCACACACGTGTAAGTTACTTCCACTCATTACAACACAATGTAAAAATGTAATTTTGCACGTTATTACAAAAAAACATCACACACAATATCTGCCATAAAGGCAGGCTTAATTATAAGACAGTCTTTATCAAAATTAAAAGAGTATATAACACACACAAATCGCCATTTGCTGCACAGTGACTCATCCCCCACGTCTTACCACGTCCGCATCATCGGGCTCGACCCGAATGTCACTTCGACAATATTCGTGGACAGACAAGGTTAGCCAACCACAAGAAATTTATTACCTTAATTTCGATATCGCTCTAAATATTCCATGAAGCTGAGGCTGCACAGAATCTTGATTTGAGCAAATTTGTGTTGTTTGGTCAGTAGCTTTTGTTAAAGAAAATCACGAAGATATTTGTAAGTGTGCTGTTGTGGAGGGGGAAAGACATTCTGAATACAAACAACATACCTGTCCCACATTTAATTTCTGCACGTGTTGCTAGCCGCTTCAAAACGTTAAAAGAAAAGATGCGTGCGCAGGTGTGCATGCGTGTGTGTGTAAGGTGACAGTTGAAGTTCTCACGGCGTGCATAAAGATGGCTTCTGGGGGGATGTTACTCCGTTTGGTGCAGTAGATATAGATCGACGTTTCGGACGAACTTACTGTCTCCATCACCGGGGTAAATTTAATACCAATAAGACGTCCTGAGATGTGAATGTAACGCCACTTAATACACGATCCTGCAAATTTTTGCGGTAATAGAGCTTAGTTTTGCAGACTATAAAACGGACTTACGGAATATACACAATTAATATAACGTAAGAGATTCCTGCATGAAATATGCTACACAAGTTCTCAGTTATGCTATTTTTATGCTTTTTTTAAATTTTTGAACAGTAATTAACAGATGGACTTCATAAGCAAATTTACTGGTGGCCTTTATGGAGCCAATACATAATTGCTGGAATAAATTCCTTAATTTCAGTATATAAAAAAATCAGACAAGAGTTCTCAAAGTGTGAAAGCAGATGTGTTGACAACACAAAAACTAACATTCACTAACTGAAACAACTACTGAAAACGACAGTGAAATGGTTATCACACCTACTTCAAAATCGGCAAGCCCCGATTTCAGAATTCGACCCGGTGACTGGATATCCTGCATTCTGTATCTGTGATATTCTTGAGTTTATTCAGGCACATTCCGGAAAAATATCTTAAACTAGGAATCGAGCGCTCAATCCACATATTTTCTATTATTTTATTCATCAATCTACAGTTTCAGACATCGACAGTGTCGTTACATAGACCACTAATAAAAAGTAATATTTTATTCATCAATCGTCCTATTATTCGATGATCTACAGTTTCAGACATCGACAGTGTAGTTACATAGACCACTAATAAAAAGTAATTAGTTTTATTGCTCCAGTGAAATAGAAACAAAAAAAAACCCTGTTAGATTACTTTTGCATCTAATAACTACCGCATCGCGCTGGACATAGTAAATTCAGTTGTATAGTTTTCGTGTCGTGCTGTTTAGTCCCTTGAATTACCAAGACCAAAACCGCCTCGTTTCAATCCTTAGCCCCCAATGTTCACAATTTCCTTCCATTTATTTCGACACTAACTAACCTCTGCAGATTTACAGAGTAATTAATTCAACACAATAAATCCTGCGATGTGTCTAGCATTAAGAACAGGCTGTCTTTAGCTCAGTCGTCTGTACGAAATCAAATTTACAGTTGTTTTCACACATAAAAGCGTAATTTAATTATGCTTTATCTTCCGTCAGATGGCAGTAAAACGCAATTCAGAGTTCACTCATTTGAACCAACGTTTTAAATTCGCTTTAATGACGAATGTCCTATTTAGACTACTAGAGCCCTGTTCGCTACATGTAACAGCGTTCCTCAGTCTTTTGTTTTATCATAGTGCGTTAAAGTGTGTACTGACAGACAACGGCTAATGTTACTTTCGCAAAGCGTACTAGTGCGCAAGTGCAAACAATCATTATTCTGCTGTACTTTATACCACATTTGACATAAGAAAAAAAAAAGTCCACTTAACGACGGATAGAACATAGTCCAGCACAGAGAAGAGAAACATTGGTGTTAATTTCGAGGACGCCTTCTGTCTCCGGTGGGTCCCGTGTGTGACCTATGTCTGTCGAGGCTCGTAGTGGCCAAAAGCTCGCTGGACATGTCCATGTATACGTGATATCCCAAGAGGAAACGTCAATTACTCTCCCAGGCGGGACCATAAACGGCACCTTTAGCGAGGTACTCACCCGGTCGTCGAACCGAGACCACACAGCTAGGTAGTCACTTCAGCATTCCACACCCGAAATTACACTGAAACCGGATGCCGAACTGAAGATGCAACCGGAAGCAGATTCATGAAAACTACACCTGAAAGAACTGTATTCGTTGTCTAAGCGTTCTTGCTATTTGACTCAGTACAGGTCCCAGAATCGGGCACTTGTTAAAACGGTAACAATCATTCAGGGTCTATAAAATATAGAGAATTACTTGACCAGATGAGATACTTCCAGCCTTGAAATAAGGACTCTACCCCAAATAGTGAGTTCATGAACGAACACAGAGACAGAGAGAGAGAGAGAGAGAGAGAAACGCTATATAGGCCTACTCCATCAACAACGCTTCCGAACTGAAGTAATCGGGGATACATAAATGTGCAGGTAATAGAACGGACTCCCGAAACGTCGTGTATATTAAGTATACCTCAGACGACGTACAATGAATGCCACATAATATAACTAAGATGCAATCAGAGACGACACGTCGTATCACATCGGACGACAACGAACTTTAACAAGCCACCTTCTGGCGGCATGTTAAGCTCGATTATGAGTTGAGCTGCAATTTACCGGATTTCTGAAAAGAAATACCTCGGTTACTGCTGGTTTCCAAGGAAACGAAACAAAATACTGCACTAATTTTCAGACATTCTGCTTTTACAGTTTATTTGCAGTCCAAACAGGAAGTGAGCATCTCGACATACAATTATCAGCCAATAACC
>NW_019060210.1:125883-173544 GCF_000696155.1 Zootermopsis nevadensis
ATTAATTTGTTTATGACTAAATGGCTCATTAAGAATATAAAATTATAATATATTACACTATGCATCAACAGAATGTATATATATGTCCATATTAATCATCGAGTACAACAAACGTCTTTGTGGAAATAGCCTGACGGTAAACTCGAATGACAAACATCCTTCAAGAACACACGTGATCTTGGATTTAACCTTCCATTTTGTTAACTCTCTGAACTGGACGTATAAAATTGCACGCTAACTGATTTATCCTCGACAAACAACCTCAAATGAAGGAGAAAATAGATTTTGATTTGGAATTAAAGCACAGAGAATATTTAAGAGAAACGAACTAACAGGTAGCTTGAAAACATGGTCACATATCGAGATATGTCAACATTTAAGCCAACATAAAATCTGCCATGCTTATATATAGCACTAACAATGGCGAAGTTTATGATATTTTCATTGAGGGAATGACAACACGGGTCCAGAAAGTATAAAAACTCTTCCGAGATGGTAGAAAATTGCCAGTCACCTCCGAATTATAAAACTGTATACAATGAGACATTTAACACAATTTTTTCATCACCAAATAATTAAGTATCGAAAACAAGATAACAAGAAGTACAAGACACATCTACTTTTCGGTTTTGTGAAACACGCAAGAAACACCTTAAATATTATATGACAATTTGAAATATATTTATATGTTATATTCAAAACATTTTCGAGTGTCTACAAGTGTATGTACAGGGCATATTTTTGTGCGTAAAGGCTAAGGTATTAAGTATCTCGGTCTACGTATCGATTTAAACTCCTTCTCAACCAATAATAACAGAAGCCGTATTTGCATTTCCTAACTCCCTATTGATCTAACGGACTGACTTGAACATCTCCGCAATCTGAAACTTAACATTTCATTTGGTACAAAAAGCAGACCGGAAGTGAAGAACGTTTGGTCACGGTATTCAGAAATTCTGTGAACAAACCGAACATCACATTCCGTTACAGTATATTTTAATATTATCCTTCCATCTTCGTTTGCATTCACAGCGTCGTCTATTTCCTCTAGGTTTCCCGAATATAATTACGTTTCAATTTCTTACATCTGCATACTAAACGTCGCACTAAATTTACAAAAATTTTATTCTTAAACTTACAGACTGGTTGAAATAAATATTTCGCATTTTGTACTTAGGCCTAATATCCCACAATGACACACTCCTGTAATTTTTGTAGTAATATTTGGTGCTTCATCTATAAACTTTATACTTCAACCGTAAAAATCTCCACTCTTGCTTTGTGTAAGCAAAATTCATAGTCTGCTTGAATTAACACACATTCCGCCGGCCACTAAACAGAACAAATTTTGTCCATAGAATGAACTTAAACATCAATTTCTTTTTAAACACATCATTAAAATAATATCTACCTGCATCATTTGGACGCTACACTAATCTAAGCTTCTGTTGTAGGCAGATTTCAATTATGCAAACACAAAACGAGTTGCCTTTTTCAAAGTGAGGTCAACTGGAATGAAAAAGTGGTAAATAAATCGACTCCGAGAGGCATTCTTGTCTTTCGCTGCTGTCATGTGAATTCCTCTTTTTCTGTCCACATCAACTAGAAGCGTGGAGAGCGGTTTTGAGGCTTCTACAACATCCATCCGCAGTAGACGTCATAAACCACCACACGCATTACAATCTATCACCAACACATTTGTCGCAGTCCACGAAACGGGCAGTTCTTTTCCTACGACATTTTTCTCTCTCTTTCTGTTCAAACGGAGGTCAGTTTATTTATTTATAGCCTGGTACAGTTAGCCAACAACTGCTACAATCACATGTCTTGAAGATGGGACTTGCTGAAGCAAATTACTCAGAAACTGTAAACTGTGTCGCATACAAACACATACAAATGAGTGACTGCAATTGTTATCACTGTGCAGAAAATTATCACAAACACATGAGGTTGCTGGGATGTACTTTAAGATTACTAAGACATCCATCGATCATTTCAATATCTTTCATACTCCCAACACCACGGTACTGTATACGCCAGTCGCGTTAACCTCTTCTGGTTCTGGCTGCAGTGTTAACAACGCTCTACTGTAACTGTGCTATGAGGTCCCACGTCCACCTGCCACTGGTAAACGTTGCTCCACATAAAGTAATATGGTCTAATTGTGGTCCCTATGTAGTCTACAGAAATTCGATTGAAGTTGTCTGAAAAATACTTCAACATTCAGTTCGCAATATGCATCTGTAGACATGGTTGAGCAGAACGATTGTGATGCGAGGGCCATTAGTCCTTCAGTCCAATAACAGAACTGCCTATGTTATTTATTTTGTTTATGACAAATTGTTTTATATTCACAATCTAGTGAGTGCCAAAATCTTATTTAACACACTCCAGCCCTTTATAGGTCGGTGGTAACTATAAACACCACCCACTTTTACGTCTACAAACGTGTGTGCCGCTCATGGACTCTACATACGATTCAATGGCTGTCAGAAAAAAGATCAAATATTTTCCTTCGGTTCAATGAAATGTTTACAGGCCTATTTGCAACGGAGGTATACTGCGTTTTCGTACAGGCAAGAATAGCCTTTATAAGTATTACTTACATCAGTTTTATCCTATAAATAGTTGTCTCGTTCTGCCACTCTTAAGACGTTTCACTTGCTTGAATATGTTTCAAACTGATATGGTCTAACACAATGTTCGCACCGAAACTTCTATGTTACTTAGCAAATATATATTTTGAAAACATCTGTGAAACGATATTGTATATTTTGTATATCTTCGTAACAATAATAATAACAACAACAACAGTGCACATATTTACAATAATTATGTAATGTAGTTTCCATTCTAATATCCAGTTCATATCTCGTCCATGCAATATTGTTTTAAACACGCAGTCCTCAAAACATTTCAACGCAAAGCATAAAATTATTTTCCGTGGTATTTGAGCGTCCGTCTGACGCATAAGTTGGGGCCCAGGTTCTAAATTATGCATAAAATAACTGCCAAGAAACAGACCTTTTCTAGAGAAATCTTGTGGTAAAGTTTTCGCTGCTGGAGAACATTGTACGATTTCAGCTTTCGGAGATGACCAGCGTCGAATATAGGAGGTTATCAGACGTTTCAGTAATCACTGCAGTTTCCTCAAGATGGCAACTGCACTGTATGTCGAAACATTGGATAAATTTTAACACTCGATGCAGCTCATCCCCGAAAGTTAAAGTTTTTCATATTTTCCTTGAGAAATTATTATTTGGTTAAGATATTCGTCGCCTGTCATGGAACCGGGAAGTTCAAAACTGTGTCCACAAAATTCCGCTACTGCATCCTAAGACTCGTACAAAATACATGAAAGCATCACTCTTCCAAATTTAATTCTGAATTTCAACAGACCAGACGCCTCTGATCCATGGCAGGTGAAGAACTTACAGTTAATTATACAATACGTAATTATTTTTTAATATCGTTTTCTGTGAACTTTTCCTTTCATTTCTCTGAAGCTGAAGCACAGGTCATGAGATAAAAATATAAAACCGTCCCGTAATCATGAGTTTGACAGGCCTCTCTCGCCATCCATGATATCTGAACCTAATTATTTTGAACTTTGCACAAACAGATTTCGTAAATTATAGCGAAAATATAGAAATAAAAGAAAGAAACAAAATTTAAGCACCAAAAGAACGAAGTGCTATTGCGTTGTGTTACTTTTCAAATTTTAATACTATGTTATACGGTATCTTATATAATTTAAGTAAAGATTTCTTAAGATTAGTATCACTGGCATTAGCACAAAATTCAGGAACTATGTGCGAGAAAAAGGGCACTATATAGTACTGAGTATTTTAACTACATACAATTAAAGGACATTTATATAGCTTATACACACCAACACATTCGTGTACTTGTGTCATTTTGGCAAATAAATAAACAGAAAGCAAATACATGTTACTAAAATGGTGAAATGGTCCATTACGTAATACAAGCATCGTCCTTGTTATTTCATCAGATATTTTCTAGTCAGAAACTTATAAATTATTCCCCGCCGTACTATATATCTGTGCCAGTGCCTTCCGTTCTACACAATTAGTTTATTTAACGACTTTATTCAACACCAAGTGTTACTAAACACACAATGATATCGGAAGAATGTAAATGGTTAGACGGTATGTCTCGAAAGACTACGGTCGACAGCCTATTTCAAGGTGGGCTACTTTACCGGCACTCGTTCCACGAGGCTAGGGAATACCACTGAAATCTTCAGTCGGCATATTGAAAGTTCGAACTGTGTATTTCATGTATGTATGTGTTTATGATCTCTGTAACTGTGACTATTCAGCGCTGAATTATGGAATGAGAAATGAAAAATGAATTGGAAAGCGCATGGAAGGAAGAAGTCAAGACCTCATTGAAGGCAATTTCTCGGAATTGCTCGGGTGACTGAGTAAAACCACTCCAGTCAAGCTAGCTGGTCTCTGGGCCGTGACTTGAAGACGAAATATTCCGAATGCGAAGAATTGCTGACCATACTCATATCACATGGCATTAAGTAGTCTAATTCTCACACGCAACCCAGAGGCACAAACATGAAGATCTGGAAGATTTATCCTGCTTTTATATCCAGTAAATTCCAACACTTCTGATTTCACAAACCCCAAGCATCAAAATTTGTGCAACAGCAGAGCAATACATGTATAGTTACTGTCCTTGGAACGGAATGCGTTGTACCAGGTACAGCGGTGAGGATCGGCAATCCAACAGAAACAAGTACGTAGCAGACAGGCAGCAGGCGATTGGGTCAATAGCACAGAACTCTCCGCCCTGAATACAGGCAACACACACGACACCGTGGCGTAATTCTACCTGAGAGGAAAAAGATGTTTCCGATTTACAGCGCAGTGGGAAACTTAGCTAACACCCCCCAGCTACTTTAGACTTTTTGGCATTGTTCTTGCTTCTTGTTTCAATGAAGGTGAGATATCAGGTTCTCATGGCTGTCAATATGAAGATTGCTGTTTTCTGGGATGTTGCACTGTTTAATCCCATAGAAGTTTACCGAAATTTCAGAAGTGCTTGCTGCCCCCGGTCTGTTCCGAATTCGGCCTAGTTTCTCTTCCGAAACAGCTAGCCTAATCGTTCTAGATATCTATTGGTGCTTCTATGGTGGGGGATCGTACAACTAATTAAAGAGGAAATTCGTAATAAAATTTGGGCCCGTCCTAGGTCTAATTTCAAAATTCACTGGAAAAACAACTGTACCACTTCAATGCACAACTGAATTCTTCTAAATCCCTGTAAACGCAAACACATTTTATAAGTATATTGATATCAATTTCACCGCGTGTATTACTTGATGTATTAGACTGGGATCACAGATGCACGCCAGTGTCCTTCAGTACTGTCCTTTGCGGCGGACCGATCGCTAATACAAGGAATCCTATTGAAAGATTAAAGAGTAGCAGAGCAGACACCAGAATAGCTATAACTGCAAATTCGGATTTAAAGCAGTCATACGATACCGACATTTTGCTGGCTGGACTGAGAAATAAATAATTCCAGAAATAAAAATAAGCACGCAGAAATGCAAGAGAAACTGAACGTTACCAATAAGCGTAACTTCTTCTGAGGAAAATAACAGTGTTAAAGAAAGTAAACAAATAAAAATATGTTTCCCTGTAGAAAAAAGAACACAGAAAATTAACATTTCCAAGCATGCAGTTCACCTAAATAATATTTAAAAATTCAGTTCCCACCTCAAAGGAAGCACAACGCGTCTCTATTACAAACATAAGTTGATTAGGCACTGCCGTTTAGTGAAATGATAATGATTTCTGATAATCATACGAAACCCATAAACGCAGAGTTGCTTTATGCAAAGCCATGCATAAAGTTCCACAATCAGCAATAAAAGGATTCAAACTCAAACCATATTTTAACCCTTAGCATGCTAAGAATGGAAACAGCAGCCTTGTTGCTTGACATGCCTTTGGTGTTTCGAGAGTCCGCGAAACAAAACTTCCAATGTTATTTCTAGTTCAGTTTGTTGCTGTAGAAACACAGAAACAAATAAAGCTTAACAGAAATCTCTGCACGGAAAGCATTAATTACGTGGCTTGCCACATTGTGCGTTCAGGACAAAACCTTCGAAATATGTAAATCGAATAGATTAACCGTATAAGTCTATTTAAAAATACCCATAGGGCGGAGGCAAAAGGTCACAGTCACACCTTGGCAGGGGCTCTGGTCGTTCTTTACGCCCACTCTACCTGTGCGATGACGTCAGTTGCTTTATTTCCTAATACACTATATCATCGTAAACTGTCTCGTATTTCAGAAGTTTTAATGATTACTTCCGGGCACGACTGTGTCGAAGGTCAGTACCCAGGAGACAATTAATTACGACAAACGTCCCCATTTTCCCTTGAAATAAGCAGGGAAGAGGACGAGATGAATCAGGCAACCTGCACTAATTCTGTAACCGGGGAAACGGCTGTACGCACAAGGATGGCCAACATTTTGCATACTTTACTCATGCTTTGGAAACTCTGTTTTGTCTGTCCTGTAGATTTTATAAGCATGACAGGGATTTGAGTGTAAAATGCTTACCAGATATTCAATTAAACGACAGTTGAAGACAGATATTAATTCACAGAGTCTGGTTTTCCTCAGGTTATTCAGGAAAATGCAGGCAACGTGAGTTAAAATATGCCACGACCCCTTCCTCAAACATCTTTGCCAGTTCATTCTTCACATTCATAATTCATAGAAATAAATCAATTTGTTTAAAATAATTACTGATGGGCTGATATAAAGCTGATTCGTTTTTAATAAAGGTTTCAGTAAATTGATACCAAGTTAGTATCGGCTGATAAATTGCACAGTCTGAGATTTACGGCCGTTTCTTATTATTGCTACATCTGTGAAATTAGTTCCCTGGTTCACGTTGATTTACTGACACTATATCTCGCAATGACAGTCGGGGGTAATGTAATGTTACCATTACATTACGAACTACACTGTCAGAATTACTCCAGAAGAAAGCAGCTCCTGCTGCAATTACACAAGGTAATGGACAGCAATTTCAAATCGTGATTAATTTGGAACGGGGTTACCAATCTACAACATTACATTTACAAATAACATCATTACGACGCGGAAACGATCACAGCCCGTTTTTATTTGTTATTATATTCCAAAATGTCACCCGAGGACGTTATTTCGTTGCATCAAATAACAGTAATTTCATTACTCACAGTTCTATTCAATCAGAACTGATTCAGGTCAAAGCTACGTTGATACTGGCGTAGTATAGTGCTCCAGTAAGCATGAGACGCTTGTAGGGTCAAGCGGCGGAGACGAGAAATGGATGGTTGGAAAATCTCAAGGGAAGAAGCCACTCGGAAGATATAGGCATAGACAAGAGGATAATATTAAAAAGCATCTTAGTGAAAGAGAGGTGGCAGTCTAGTTACGGATTTATTTTCTACCTGATCACACTGTTCGCTTCTTAGGAAGGACTCTGATCCATGGAGTTGGTTGTATCAGGATTAATTTACGAGATAAATGCGTTTGGTGGCCAAAACGGCTAAGTCTCAGATGCACGGCTTTTACTACACGAAACCTGAATAAACAGTTAATTAAAATAACAAATCAGCCAATATGTTAACGAAAGTTTTTGAACGACGTGTCGTAAATGTGTGATGCAGCCGAAATGAAATCACTTCAGTCTAGAAATCTCACGCATTTAAGATGACACATTACTTTCCATCCAACTTCTTCTGATAGTAACAAGGGTTAATCTCACCATCGCTGTGTAACCACCAAAATATACCACCGGGTTCACTATTAAACTGGAGTAAGCCGGCAGCATGTTGTATGCAGATAAGAGTCGCATTCTGTCTTTAAACAGACGAGTCCAGACAAAATAAAAGTACAGTAAAAAGTAGCAGCTTGTTTGGAGAGCAGATAAACGAACAACTCGCTCCGACGAGTCAAGTCACGTGAGTTATGTGTCGCTTTTAATCAAACCGGTTCATCACAATGCCTGGGTCACTCCCACTGGCGGAGGGGCAGGGGTGTCAGCCAGCTTGTTCCATCTCTCAGCAAGGCCTCACCCTCTTTGGGTGTATAAACAGAGTATAGCGGCCGCAAAATAACTTGCGAGCCTCAGCTACCTCGCTGGTAGATGGAACAGGTAAGGTGGGGCAAGACGGCAAAGAATCTGTCTGACCAGGTACAGTGTAACTGAAAACATTTGCTTCCCCTTTTAATTTCATCACAATCGGTGGCATTTTCATACGCAGACTTCCACACTACACTGTATCATGCAAACCAAAGGACGTATAAAACACCAGCAATGCACGAACGCGCCTTAACCAGCTCGCACTACTGCAGGCTGGACATAAATAACGTCACATACGATAGTATTCATGAAAGGGCTGATTTATCTCTCGCACATGCGCAATCGCTTCGTGGATTCCCCTCCCATGCGTATATTTTTAACGGTCATCCAGTTTCAGAATTATGTTTCGTCCACTGTATTTATCGCTGTTCGGTGATTTGTTAATAATCTAACTGTTGACCAACGAACGGCAACTGCACATTTTAGATGTCAACAATAACAACTGCTGGTTAACATGTCATTATTAGGGAGGTTATATAAATCGACCTCTGTCGCCCGTGTTTTGTTAAATTTAACAAATTGCGTGTTTATTTATCATCTATTTAATTATGTTTTTCTACTTCTGTTGTTGTTTACATTATTAACGACGATATCAGCAGATCAGTACAACGCGGAATGAACAATTAAATAGCTGAATTAAATAGTTGCTACTATTTGTCATTTTAAGAAATGGCATGGACCAATCGACTGCCAGTCCTTCAATGCTGCGTGATGATAAAGAAAGTGAAAGAAATTCACTCTCCAATACGGGAGATGTACTGAAAGCTTGTAGGAGAATGATTCGACGCTTTACTTCTCAAGCCGTTCTTACGTACACCAACATCTTGAGATCTGCTTAAAGCACCATACAAATCCGAAAAATATAATTAAGCCTATCAAGTTATTTTAACCTCTCGTTTTACCAGGCAGGGAAAGCAGGGTAGGCGTTTGGTGGTTCATAGTTTATTTAACAACGCCTTACGAAACGTTCAAGTTTCATTACTGATAGAGTAAGGAAAATACTTGTGACACAGGAGTCCCGTCAGAGAAAAATGATGTGTGCATGCGTAACTCCCCTATTCCTGAGTGGAGAACATTGGTCTTCAGTAAAAAAGACATTTCTCATATGTCTTTGTTACTTTCCGCTACTCCACTGTTCGTAATATCGTTATTCATTTATTTATTTTGTTATTCTGACTGTTCTGTAATTTCCAGTCATTACCAGTAAAGTTTACATAAGATACGAATCACGACGTTTTTAAGTCTGCTAGTAGCGCTGTATGTGACTTGCCGGGCTGTATATGTCACAGGGTTTTACTTAACTCTCGTATAGTACAGGACAGCACACATGAGAATGGTTGTGTACGAATTGAAAACAAAAAGGTTGGAAGCACATCTGACCTATTTCGATGTGCATTATTGCCTAACAGTCGCCTGGTAGAAAAACGCGGTAAGATCTAATACGGACATCCACCCAGTGTCCCGATAGGAAGTCAAATTTGTCTCCTTACTATACTCTATGATAGTGATAGCTTAGCTTCGCTAGTTGATGGGACGGGAGGTTAAGTGCGTCATACGTACACATTCACCATAACCTGAACCTGAGTAGAGGATGGGATACGTGAGGCATGCAGTGCGCATGGGACAGACGAAAAATGAGTACAAATTTTGGTTGTAAATCCACTCGGAAGACTTAGGCATAGGTGGAGGATAATATAAAAATTGGTCTTGGGGAAATCAAGAAGAGAGGGGCTTTTAAATTAATCGTATATAAATTTTAAATGAGAGTTTCAATTCATTTTGGATGCGACCTTTTCACTTGTTTAAAAGGTAAACATTTAAAAAACCCTTCAACTATTTTATCCTCTAAATATAACTGTAAAATTTTGGATTTGAAATCCAACCGGTCGGCCTATGGAAACTCGTGAGTTCAATTCCAGTTCCAGCTGTCTAAATGTTTTACATATGGACCCCTGCTCTTTTTATGAATGAGATATTTAGGCCTGAGAGTCGAATAACCTCGTATTTACAGATGCATCCACATGTACCGAAATGACTCATTATTCGCTTTATGCACGTTACTGGTTCGTATCGGGATATTCTTTATATTTTGTGGTTGCGTAACACAGTAAGATGCTAAGTCGTGTGCCTTAACCCGACGGGGTGAGGAGCAATTGGGTGTAATTGCCCTCCTTAACCCTGCTACTTGAGGTCTCGAGGTTAGTCTAAAATCATAAAAGGCTATAAGTGGGGTTATAAAAGAATCATTCTCTGTAATTGAAAATTGGGAGACATCGCGTCCAGCTTGTTACGAGACGCATGTCCTGAGCTACTCGAACTGAATACATTCGACGATACAGCTTAATTGTTCACAGAATTATCGATAGTACGGTTCAAGCTGTGGTTTATTCAGACCTGTTATAACGCGGTGGATTAACGTCAGGGCGATACATAAATCGAATATCTGCTGGAAATTCTGAACTTTATAAGAGGTCGGGGAGCTTTATACAAAGACCACGAAAATCACCAGTCAGAACTGCATCTCGTGACAGGAGTATGAATTGGATATTCTTGAATATGAAGCAGACTTTCAGTTCTTTCATCTGCTAAGAGAACTGAGCCTTCGATCTCACCGACGGTTGCAGCTGATATAACTGTGTTTTGGGTGTTATAGATACTTGTTGCTTAAATCCTGGAGGGAAACCAAAATTGTGACAAAGTTCTCGAGCCCTTCTTCACAATATCTCACAATTAAACTGAAATAATCTCTCCCTTGCAGTGGCAACATTTTCGACATCATTGCTGAACTTGAAGATGTGTCTTCTGAAGCTGTGAAATTGGCGTACTTATCGATCAACTGATGAACAACAACAAACAGCCAGTTATTACAAAACTGATTAATAAATGGTACAGATTAATCGCAGAATTGTAGTTGTGAACCATCAGAAAATCTTGCTTATTTGCGAATAGCTACATTCCGGACACCCCTTATTGAAACAGCATCATTAAATAAGGGGTCGTTTTCAGCTTCATTTATCTGATATCTTGATTAAGATTTCGCTGAGAATGCAGACGTAACACAACGGGAGGTATGTAATATTACACTACTTTGTATAATGATTTCATCTATTTAACGCTTAACAAACTCGACTTGTCTGTCTTCCTGACTGTTATTAAGTGAGGGGCATTTTTTGAGTTTGCAATGTAATTAATATTAAGCACGTGTTTTGAATTTCAATTACCTACTGTGACAGATAGAAACATGAATATCAAGTAGGTCACTCCGAGTTTTTGTAGTACAAATGCCTTGGAATCTTACGCGAAGACTGAAGCTGGTAAGACAACATCTGTTTAACGTGTCATTTCCCTGCATTGAGAAAGTCAGATTCAGCCTTTAAATGTAAAAATGTCTCGTCTCCTTTCACCCACCCCTCCCCAGATAATTGATCTAGTGGTCAACACGCCCGTGGCGTAGAACAATACAACCTTGGGCTCTATCATGTGCCAGGGGTGCACAACAACCTAATTAGCATTGTGGGTAAGAGAAAATCGAACTGATCTGTCATGCTGGAAACATGTCTTGTAAGCATAGTAATAAATTTCTGCATTTTGTAGCAAAGATTAAAATTAGAAATAATAGCATTATTATGAATTATGTATTGGGCAGCTTCCTTATTGCTTTACAAAGCTGTATCAACTATTGCAGTTTTTAGACAGAGTAGAAAGTGTAAATCCGAATAAGTTCATAGCAAATTATATTAGCGTATTTAAATGTGCCACTCATTCATTTGGGTACTGAGGTAAATAACAAAGAGATTGAATGAGAATAGTTTGCCCCCAGGTAAGATTCGAATGGAACCCTCCCCAAACATGAAACGAAATCTCTGTTCACTACAGCGTATCGTTCCCCGCGGCGTTACAGGATCACACTACCACCATGTCGGTGCTTCCCAACATGAAAATGTTACGACAACTGTTTTATTTTACAGATATATATATATATATATATACACACACAAACGTACATACAGTGTCCAAAAAAGATATATACACACATTATGGCACGGAAAATTAACCTAGTTTGTAAATAGGTCATGTTACTAGTTTCCTATTTTAAGACGTAAACGTATTCTATTCTTCAAGTCTTGCTGTTCTATTCACAAGAATTTTTCTCAACAGCATACAAATTTAACTGTCATCTGCTATTCTTCTAGATTTTACGTGCCAAGGTACAACGTTTATCTACTGGCATAAGTACAGGCACATTTGTACTGTTGAATCTTCGTAAGCGCCATCGAACTGTCAAAAGTCTGGGATGTCAGTGGGCCAGTTTTGTCCAAAAGGGTCTCATTCTCTCTTCCGAAGTTTTTTCTCAGTACCACGTTTCGATTAGCCTGTACTTCATCATTTCCAAATAAGCGAATTTCATTTCCATCTTATAATCATAAATTCTTGTTAATGCTGATTTAGACTTTAGTTCTTCCAAAATCCTTTGGCTCCTTTCATAGTCTTTCCGTGTATAATCTTGTGGACTGTCTCACGAATTTCATACTAGAAGCTGTGATTCTGTGTACGTAATTAATTTTCATTATCCAGGTTTAATTATCATACAGGAGAGTTGGAAGGGTCAACGTCTTACAGACTCTTGTTCTTATAAGTTTCTTAACGTTACAGGTTAACGACATATTAAATAAAACCTAACCCAACATTTACTATGTCGAGTTGAGCTCTAGCTATGTGCGTGCGGCCATCGGAGGAATAATTCATGATACAATTCGACCTTAACATAATTTAAGCGTTAGCTAAGTGCCAGCCTTCAGATATGAGAAAATATACCTTGATAAAACTTTGCTTAATGCCATGTCATTTTGAAGGATTATTTTATATGGAAATGAGACTGATAATCAGGTACGCTGAGGAAAGACGTGAAAAATGTTGCTGTTGTTATGATTATAAGAAATAAAAAGTTACTGTTATTTAATATATTGTAAAATAAAGACATAATTACATAGAACACTAATTATGGATGCTACAAGAATTATTTAAAGATTTTACTGTACAGACACCACAAGAGATGTTCGGTGTCGAGGATGAAAAGAAAATATTAAATGTGTATGTATATAAGCCTTGTCTGTTTGTTTTCGCAGTGTGAAGTAATGAGAATAATTATGAACACACTCATTTATAAAATTTCGGAATTGTGTATGTTTATTTCGTTAAACAAGCAAAAAATAAACATTCCAAAGTGATGGTAAAACGGAGAAAAATACTTGAAGTTCCGAGTGTCTTACGGACGAGATTGGACCACACCAACGAAAGTGTGTAAAGCCAAGCCATAACACCAGCCAGGCTGGTCGATTTCATAATATTGCAAACTCGGCCCGAAATTAATTCATGTTGGACACCCTTGTACTCGTAGTACGAAAAGAATATTAAAAAGGAAGAATAAAAAGCAGAAATGAGTTATTTCTTCAATGTTCGTCCTTGCAAACGGTCCATAACATTAGAGTAGAAGTCCTTTTATTTGTATTTATTTTTATTCTTATTACTAAATAATTTGGGCACCGCATCCGGCTGTAAACGAGTTATTACTACACGGGGAGACACCACTGTACCATTTATCATAATTTTCGTTCTGGTTAAAAATGTGTGTGAGTGGGTCCCTCTTTAATCGGCCTGTGAGCACTTGTCTTAAGACGAATGGGTTACTTAAAAAGTCAGTTATGAATCTTTGGCTTGTCTCTTACTTGTCGTCAAAATATTAACATTCACGCGTATAATCTATTCTTTTCATCTTGCAAGTAAACGCTTTGCAATAAGCTAATAAGAAAAAAAGTTAAGCACAAATGAACACAGATTGGCTACAAGCTGGATGCCCGGGATTCGTTTACGTACCGGTGTACAAACACAGGCTGTATAGCTAGACTGCTGTTATTGATAACTGCTAGAACAAGGAACTTACGGTTAAGTCAGTAGTTCAAGGTTGATCTGATATCAAGGAACAGAGACAAGATATATTAGGAAGGTCAGGTAGGTACGTATTTACAAGACAATTTCCATTACAGACGAAGGACTTCAGGACTATAAACTTAAGCAGCTGCATTCATTCACGCCAAATGTAATAGTTATTTCGGTCGGCACAACCTCGTTCATAATAATACATACATGAAAGTGAGGTTCTTAAGAGTAACTGTAGTAGTCTACCGTCTTCCTAACTCCATCTCCATCTTCAGAGAAATCGCCTTCGAAAATACTCCCCCTCCATCCAGTAATATGCACTCACGAACGAAGTTCACACATTCCTTTTTTTCATGACAATTGCATTTTATAAACTCACAACAGGTTATAGGGCCCAGTACCCTGGTCAAAACACAACAGTTCTCACTAAATATCCCCTGGTTAACGCTTAAATGTATGTAATGTTTTCATGCTTCAACATTTTAAAGTTTCGAGTGCATGTATTTGCTAAGCACAAGAATAAAAAAAGCAAACTTTTGTTATCCAACACATAACAATCGAATCAGCATGAAGTACCGTACAGAAAATCGAGATTGCATTGTGAAGGGCCACGATTTTGTTAAGACGGCAAAAACGACATGCAAGTCTGAATGCCGGAACTCCGCCCATTTGCACAGTACAAAGTAGCAACCGCCTCCCCGTCATTCAAATCAATTACCTTAGTCAATCAGGAGACTTACGCCGCTGAATAAATCAAAAGAAACAGCGCAGGTATTGTATTGATACGGATTCCATGGTGTCGCGATGCCATTTCTATTAATATGCTCGAAGGTTAGGTATACATGAACGGCAATCCCCACGTCAAAATTTAGCAAAGACAGCTCTAGAAAAACTCAGTTTTTGCAATGACACCCTTACTTCCTAGTTTCGAATCTCAGGATACTTATCGACACGGAGCAGCTGAACGCGTTACGTCACTAAATCACTCTAACCAAGTTCACTTTCACAACTAACACTCATAAAATGAACGAATGAATGGCCAAAGATAAGGTTAAATATTTATGGCTTGAATGTGTGGATGATTTATTACGTTATTATTTAACAGATACTTCAATGGGAAAGATTAAAAATTCATAAAATTTACAATAAATTACTATATATATACTGAATAAATTTAAAAGTTTAAACCTCGGTAAAGATATATTCGTTAATCGCATAATAGAGGGATTATTCAAAATTGACTTGTTTTTATCGACAGGAAATAACTGACAGATTATTTAGGTCAATAAATGTATATTTCTTGTTTTAACCACAATCACAAGCTGTAATTTGGACTTGATCTAAAACAGGCTCTTTATTCAGTATAAATAAACTCAAAATGTCTACGTTTTGTATTAATCAGCGCATCATTAGACTTTTCGAGGATCATCCATGATGGCTCTGCCTTAGTTTAATCCAGAAAAGACATCAGTCGAACGTTTCTGCGGAAGTTGCCATCAGTTTCAATCAAAATCCATTGGTTAAAAGGGCCGAGAACCTCAGCAGTAGTGTCGCTGTCTACCGCCGCTCCAACGAAAGCTGTCCCACGCATCACTTACCCGCAGGCAGTGTTGCTCTTCAAGCATAGACACGGTCAATGTAACTCTCAAGTTAGCCTTGAAAAATAAGACCTATTACAGAAGTCAGCTGTTCCCTGCTGTCAGCCATCGGCGCTGCTAAACGAACGGAGCTGGACGAATTCACTTTCTGTGAGGGGACATTTGGTTATAAATCCCAAATGCGTCTGCTCTAATCTGCTCAATGGAGAGTTAAATGTTACGATTTAGGAATGTTTTAAAATAAAGTAAAACAACCCGAACGTTCATTTTACACAGAAAGCCAAAGAGTCAGAATTAAAGCCACTTCTAACAATTCATTTTAAGAAAACAGTGGCGAGAAAACTGCAAAGATTCACCGGTTCAGTTGATTAATTTAAGGAAACGAATAAAATCAATGCTCATGGGTAATAATTACAGCTTTGAAGTAGAGGATTTTTTTTATAACAGATACCAGATGCTTCGCTGGCTGCGTAGTTTTCTGTGCAATCTACACATGAACTCACCTGCGAACCCCGAAATACTAGATACATACCCGAATCCCAGAGCCACAAATTCCACTCTTAGGCGAAGAAGTGAAATCATAAGAAAGAGTTACTACACAGCACACGTCTGGGTTCCCATTAGATTATCCCCGCATTTTGCTAATTAAGATGAAAACTGAGTTCGGACCAATAAAATTCCTGTTTCCATGCAACATCTGATGACTACATCGAACCGGTCCGGCAGATGGTGTCCTTTTTTTAAATACGTAACAGCATCTAGTGAAAACACGTTATCATTCAACAGAGTAATTTGTTCTCATTCTGAGCGCTTCCTATGAGAGAAGCAACATGTCGGGCTTGTATGGGATCAGACAAAGTTGTTATGTCACGGCTGTTGAATAAACGTTCCAAGCATTTTCTGTGATCTCAGCAGACAACACGTTTGGGTCCAAATCTCTTTTGTTCATTGTGCGATGTTACGTGATGAAAAAATTCAATGCTTGATTCAGTATAAAATAAATTCCATTCAATGAGTTCGTCAAAAGTCGAGACGGTTATGCGTAATCCCGGATTAACAACGAATGAATTTACAAATGCAAACGAGGAACACAAAAAAGTAATAGAAAAGTTCTGAGTTTCGGAATTGTTGGAATCTTTGAGACAGACATCCCCATAAAAATATACCAAATATTACATGCACAGTATGTCAGTGTTCTGTAATGGTGTGACCCTATTACTGCAGAACAGTTGCCACTATCAGCTAAACGCCAACGCACAAGAGCTGTGAACAATACGATTACAAGGATTATGATCTAGACAGACAAAGAATACATGCCTATTATCCTCTACATTCCGGAAACAGGTTAGAGACAACGGACAAACCACCTCGGAGCATCAAAACAGGATGCCAGTGTAGGTTCTGCAAATGCGACAATGACGTGGTTTAAGGGGAACCCACCAATATCAGCACCAGGCATCCCTTCTAGTGCTTCTATTAATTGCGTCTGATGAGTGTCACAGAAATTACCTTCAGCTGGTGGAAGGAATTCGACTGTCATATTTATTGCTTTATTCAGAAGGTAAACACATTCGATTTCAAGCCCTCCATATTCGTTTTTCACTTTTCCATAGGGCAGAGCGTAATTATTTTGCAGAATTACATAATGATCGACGTGTGTGGTAGAAAAACTGAGCGGACAACCGAGGAGATTTTTCGGAATTTAGCTGGGGAATAGAGACAGGTTATTGGAGAGCTGCCACTCGTTCTCAGGCGTACACTAGTCCACAAGAATAACTTGTGCTGTCCGCACACACCTGTGTTGTTAACCATATGTTTAAACGTCTAGAACACCATTTTTTCTTCTCTCATTACTACTCCCACAAAGAAATCACCCAAATTTCTAATGAACGATTAGAAATTTGGGTGATTTACTATTTTATTCACGTTTCACATAGTTTGATAAATGCTGAAAGCCAATAATTGTGGCTGTATAGCATCGCGCTCTGATACTATAACAACTAATATCGCTCGCGAGTTCCAAGATGCTCCAGAAAGCAGGATGTTGCCTTAATCTTCTGACCATAGGAAAATAATGTAACTTCTGGGTTTGCAGATTTGCTCCCTGCTTATTAACAAGGCTCAGCACTTGCTGAAATACGTTGAGAGAACACAGAATTTTCCTCTTAACATTTTCCAGCAAGAAATCCACTAATTGCAAATGACCACTTGCACTCTTAAGACACGCGGTGGTTGACAATGAAACAAGTAAAAGTCCTGGTACTAAATGTTGATGCAAGAAAGATTTCAGGCAAAACATTATGAACCCTTGTTCAGAAGTCAACAGTTCACTCACTGCGAGAACCACACGAAGAATTGTAATCTATACGAAATTCTGATGTGAATTTATGTTTCCTTGTGAAAAGAAACTGCTATGAAGTGCAGTTCATTGACGGTGATTTCACTATATAATAAAGCCGCGTTGATTTTCCTTTCAGTGTTATTATTAGGAGAATCTATGGTACTGTAGCAAGGACAATTGTCTGCGGTCAGCCTGTTTACAAAAACCAAACTAGTCTGTTGACGTGTTCCCTCGTTAATCGTTACGTGGTCAGGTTTCAGATCATGGCTACAGCTGCCCGTCTACTCCAAACAAATTACTTATTGGGATATACATGTAGATAAAATCATTATTCCTTCGACGATTCGATGAATAGGAGGAAAATTAGGCTACCATTCATCCCGAAACTATTTCTTCTTGCTATTGTTACTGTCAGTGAAACAGCGTGGCCTCATAATCTCGCAGCCCTTGATCTCGACACGATTAATATGTGGGTTTCTACTCATGCATTGAATGTGCCTAAGAACAAAGTCTCTTGGACGTACTTCGAAGACCTATTTTCTTTTATTACTAAGTTTAAACTTGATGTTTTTACTTTCGTTTTCTGTCTCTCACAGACTTTTATCACACAAAAAAAAGAAAACCACAATACATCTAGCCAGACCATATAAACCGTCGTCTATTTCGTGATGCGGTGACCTCGCAGAAGCAGTTCCTACAAAGAATGAAATCGACATAAGTTCACTCCAAACAGAAGCACGTTTAAACATCACCCATTATAGATTTCCTATGTCCTTCTTTACCATTAATTTATACGGTGCGTCGCGTTTCCAACTTAGTACATACGGCATTGAGTAAAACGAGAGAGAGAGAGACGAACGAGGTTACAAAACAACAGTTTATTTAATGAGCGCCTTGAAACCACATGTCAAGAAGACAATCCGAGAAAACTATCGAAATTTCTGTTTTATAAGAATTTGTAAGTAGCAACGATGATATTGACGTTTCGGAGGAACACACCGCCTCAGTCTACGTAGTGAAAAGTTAGAAATTACTTCCAATACAAAACAACATAACCGTCAAAATAGTTCACACATACCAAATGTTTCTGCGTTACTCGCTAATACGTTTCTCGTATTACAGTCGATTCTCGGAGAAAGGAAGGTTTCGTTTTTGAAAGACTGCTATCATCAGGGGGAGATGGAATACGGCAAAGTTGTAGCAGAACTGCCTGCTAGTTTGTAGTGCGCAACAGTCTTTTCGCTGCACCACATCGTTTCGGAGGAACGAAGTATTCAGAAAACGGAGGCAGCATGTTCTTCCGAAATGTTGGCATTTATCCAAGACACTAACGCGGTGCCAGCAGTCCATAGACCAACGCCTGCACTTACAATGCCTTACAGACAGCAGGAACAGACAATTCAATGCTGGAGGATGGAATTTCTTGAAAAAATAATAGTTATAAAAAAAAGGTGTTTCATTTATGGTAGTTGGTTCGACGTTACTGAACCATACCTTCTTTCGCATTTCAACAAACAAGGACGCAATAGCTCTAATCAGGCGTACAGTAAAATACAACATGAGGACGGATGGACTGGTCTTATATCAGAACCATCAGGTTATTTCTTGTACGAGAAGAAGTGTTACAATTTAGGACTGGAATGTAACACAATTACAAGCAGATGTCCTTCATACATCCACACGCGTTCTACCCAAGTGCTTCGATATTTGTACTGATGAAGCAGGCCGGGAGAGATTTACTCCTGGTGCCACTGAGTTATGGACTTGATATCTCATTGTCCTCTGTTAATCCAATGCAAGGTAAGCAAGAAAGCCAATTGGAAGCCACTGCATAAATAATTTGGAATCTATTCTGCTCGACTTGGGGAGCCTACGGAACCAAACGTAGATACTAATCTACACCGAGACTTCGGATAGTAGCAATCAATACAAAGGGATTCTGTACAGATGAAAATTTCGGAGAGGAAAACAATATGATTCTGCTGTGATCGTATATTGCGACCGTTTATTAACATTAAAAATTTGCGGTTAGTATATATACCACCTGCGGTAACATTCAGTACCTCCGAATTCTACACACAAAGTGTATTTATAAGTTTCGCGTGATTCTCAGTATAAGGTCCGTTTCGAAAAGTGTTTCTTCTTCATTCAACGTTGCCCGAACATAATTAATCCTAGAATACAGGGTTATTCCTAATTCCCTGGCACATCACAAAAAATCGCTGGTCTTCAATGGTGCAATGGATGGTAACATGGGACATGCCGATAGAAAGATAAACATGTCCTGTGTTACCATCCATTGCACCATTGAAGACCAGCGATTTTTTGTAATGTGTCAGGGAATTAGGAATAACCCTGTATTATCAAATATGACATCTTAAGTGGCATCTGAGAAATTCGGGGGCACTTGATAACGACTCAAGGGGGTTGGCGATGTGCTGGATATGGCAACTTACCTGTTACGCCACCGTCACAGACGGTCTTATTAAGCATCTTATTCAAAAACGGATTTTAACTGTTTTGTCTAAACGTTTATTCAGTTTCATTCATGACTCCCGGTCCGCAAGGAACTTGTATTGGACACCCCTTTCTGGATATCTCATTACACATACATATCTAGGTCTACAGTTCACAAGGCACTGTGACCTATAATTCCCACAATATTGCCGTAAAAACCCGTGCTATAGATGAAAGGAACTGGAGACGTAAAGGTTAATTACACGGAGATAAAATTAATCTAACAAGATTTCTCTGTCAAGACTAATCTCAAATATTACATAATACAGCAACCGAATATATGCGGCTTAATGAAGTACAACATAAGGAAACAAATGGTGAAAATAACAGATGACGTGGACTGGTTTTCTAACGTATCGGAGATCCTTTTATCTCTGTATTCAAGGCAAGGTGACCAAGGCACATTGCATGACGCGTATGAAATGTAGACAGGCAAAGCTCGACACTTTACAGACGGCGGTATGAAGTGGTGTAGAGTGGTCAATGTTAGGCTCCGGCCGTTTTATCCAAACGTAAAAGACTAGCCGGTACACATTGCATATGAGTTTGGTTAGGGCAGAGACCTGTCTCGGACATGGTGGCCGCTTGCCGGGACTCCAAACGCGGTAATCCAGCCCGCAGACGATAATTTTTCTTACTGAGTTAAAGGGCTCATCAGATTCGTATCACAATTCTAGAAGAAAGTAGGACTTAGAAGAGGCGGACACCCAGATAGTCAATTATTCAAGAAACAGGGCCGTCTGGTAGATTTAGCAGCCACCGGCAAGCACAAAACTTACACAAAGCGCACCTCATAAATTCAACTCATGCATGAATCAACCATCGATGTTTTCTCAAATCTTTATAGCAGACTTTTTCTCGTTTGTGTTCGTTCTTTACTCTCTTTTTCCTCTGTTCTTCTATACCGCGCAAACCTGCTTTTTGCTTTTTGTATGTTCGCTAACTAGACGTATCGTGATCAGGAAAACCAAATCGGGTACGACTCGAAGCTTAAGTTCTTTTCACGTATATTTATAGACCTCGCTGCAAAATGTGTTTAGCCAATTAAGGTAGATTTTCACGTCCGATTCTGCGTAAGATACTGGCACAAAGCTGGTAAACTTCTTTACGCTGAGTTCAGCCAAGAAGCCTCAACTTGGGTTGAGGTTATGTGATGTCGTTTGGTCGAGCCTCTTGCATAATTCACGGACGGCGACAGATTAATATGTGACACTATTGAGTGACTGCGAAAGTAATACCAAGAATGCTCAAAAGAACACAGTCCTAGTGCCACTGTGTCCACAAGATCTACACGGACTGTCGGGCAAATGAATTCGTGGACAGCCACCCAGGTGAATTTGAAATAAACTAGGACAAAACGTGTGTCTGAGAGCATAGATTTTTATGGGCTCCACTGCTATCATACTCAAATGCAGTTGCTATTCTGTTCTTATCATTTAACACATAATGCCCTATAGGCCAAGGCACGAATTTGCAAGATTTTAAATTTGACATAATTATTATATACCCCAATTTCATCTGCAAGTCAAATTCGGCAAGTTTTCGTAAACTTCGATGTAAAAATGTACTGTTGAGCAGGTTTCCATGGCGATAAGACACGGTTTATTTAGTGATTCACTAAACGTTGTTGCATCTGAAATCTAGTGAATACAGTAAATAATGGAACAGTATAACGAATTGCAGAAGAAAAGGGAGAACCCTGAAAACTATTCTTTAGCTCAGCGTTTTTAGCCTACAAATTTCATAAAAAATCTAGTTTTCCAATCAGACCTCTGTTTAAACTGTTGACAGAACGTCGTTAAAGTATTCCATAATATTTTGTCCAAAATTAATATCGGTTATTGTGAATGTTTGGTGTTTCGATAGTTCAGAAACAATGTTCCAAAAGTAGGGGCCACTTTTTGCATTTTTCCTGTCGGCCATGTCCTGGGTTCGTACGAGTTGCGTTGTCTCTGTCACGAAGAGAATTTTCAGAGCGAAGTAAAATTACTGACGCTTTCTGCTCGTGCAGACTCAGATGCAGATCAAACAGCTCACATCGTAACTCCAAACAAATGAAGCTATGTACAATGCTGTCTCATGAAATTGGACAACTCTTATTAACTCATCATCCTGGGACAGGCCTCTCGAAAGCGAAGATTGTAAGAAAAAAATGCATTGTCCTACCACGAGGACTTCAGAGGATTCTACAAAGTTTCTCCGCGTAGCTGGTGGCACACTTGATTCGGGACGTTCCCGTTTCGAATCTAGGCTGAGAGATAGGCTAATAACTGAAGCAGATACCCAAAGACATACTAAACCGTTAATCCTCAAGTACCGTTGATCTATCCCAACAATTTGTGCGTATTCTCCGAAGAGGTAATCCACTTAGACTGTTGGCAGTTCATTGGCGTAATGTCCAAATAGAACGTTAAACACGAATCCTCATCCACTAATAAAAATAAGTTTTGTACTGGTCTCGATTTCTCAAAACACAACTTTCTGGTCACGTGAGGGCCTGGAGCAAACCACAACTCTATTAACATCGGGACGTAGTATATATCCAGCCCACACAATTAGAAATTAAAGAACAAATATTTCATATTGAATTATTGTGTGAGCAAAGTAGTTATAATATCACGAGCACAACGAACTGCACCTCCCATTCATTTTATAGCTTCAAACGTTGTTATATTCTTCATAAATAATAGGTGCTTTTATTATTTTAATGATTAAATGTGTTCTGCAATTAGCTCTGTTGACAACGAGCCAAGCCACTAGCATTTCTAGCATCATAATTACCCTGAAATACGAGGTCGCTGATGCCACGACGGTGTTGGTTGTTATGTTGCGTTAATATGAAGCTATAGGTAAGGTTTGTTGTGCCGGTGTCTAAGCTCCAGGCGAACAGAAAGCAGAGGTAAGTCGCACGCACTACAAACCTCTGTGAACAGTTAGGTCCAAGAAAGGCTGCGCCCCCGGAAGTGTGAACGGAGTAATTGACGCGAAATACAATGATACTCGTGAGTCAGTTTCGCAGTGGTCTATGACGTCAGACATACATCCATTCTACCTGGTATTTTATCTCAAAATAACGACCGGAAAAATGTTGTTTTTGACAGTACACCGACCCAAGTCCTCTTCAGCCCCCCAAAAAGCATGGGCCAGCACATTGTGTTTTGCGTCAGCTGTACGCACAGCATAGGACAAGTACATCTGTTCGCAAGGCACTCAATAATCTTTGGAGTCCGATCACTATAAGCGTTGCTTTACGATAGATAACCTAATGAGGGCCGTTCGTACAATGGAGTGCACAACTTGGATCAGATCAGTAACATAAAAGAGTTTTAACTTTTCCACTGTTAACATCATGCCATTGCATATTTATTGATATCTTTTACAATTTATTGTAATTTATTTGATTCAATTTTTTTGTGTTCAGAAATGAAACACAACTTCTTGCGAACGATGGTAAATGTAAATCAGCGACTAATACAAGATTAGGGCAAACACGTCATAAAACGATACTAGAAACAGGAGAGTGGGAGGTGAATCAGCTGGAATGTTCATCGGCAATGGATTTTCCACATAATCACATTTTGTATCCATGTGTTTTGCATGATTCTCAGAATATTATTTCCTAAAGCATCTTCAACTAATCTATCTTTGTTAACTGAGAAGTGTGTTTTATTTGAGGCACGAACTGAATTCTTAAATACTATTTAAACAACCTTCGGCTTCAGGGGGGTAAGTATTTATATATAGAATGCCTTGGACATGTTAATTCAGCATTCGTTTAAGGGCATAGTTTTGCATGAAATGTATCTCGCCGATATTTCTCGCTTACAAGATTTCTGATCCACAATCCTCTCAAGCTCGATCTTGACTATTATTTCGTAATTCCTTTCTTAAGGTAATTTGATTTTTAGTCCCGTTCCATTCCCAACGATTTTAGACATGAAAAACTAGTCTTTGTCATACCGACTCTCCTACATCAACGACATTCCCGAAACAGACTATACTGAATGTTCTGGAACACAAGATTAAGGGTGATGTCCCAGAACACGGGTGAATTCTTTAATATAGGCCAACCGGTACGCGTTTAAGTTTATAGTTCTATTAATCTATTAATCTTAGAACAACAATTTCGCGTACTTGTAACAACCTTGAATATAAGCGGGGTTAGTAGGCATGACCACCAAAACCGGTGGTGCTAAATCCACAAGAGTTTCTTCAGTTTTTGTAAATGCGGCTGATACAAAGATTCTCGGCCGCCTATTAGCTGAATCTCTGTTGAATATTAACGATACTGAGTCACGTTTGAAAACAGACAAGACATAGTCGGAGCCCTATATCACACCAGACACTATAAATCCAGAAAACCTCCCTCGATTCAATCCAGTTGTCGCTACTTTTCATGGATACGCCCAGAACTTATTCATTTGAACTTCTACAAGCAAACCCACAGTTAGCGACAACCTAGCTGAAATTGCAGTTCTCCTTGGGATATAGCACTGAGCCAACAATGTGCTGACGTAGTACAAGAGTGTACTAGGGAGTTTGGAAAATTACAATGTTTAACTTCATTAATTGTCTGGATGTACGAATCTTCGATGTACGCAATTTTAAGTGCTTTTCGAGCTCTAGCGTAAGCTACGAACATCTTATGGGCCCGTCCATGTCCGTCTGTCGCATTTTAGCAACAATATATCCCACTGTTTGGACCGGATGTTGCAAAACAGGGGGATTCAAGCGTACCCATTGTTGCACAACAATGAGACCTCACCTCGCATTGGTAAAGAAACGACATCTTTGCGCAAACAATGGCATCGGATCTCATTTCTTCAAGAAGTACCTGAAACGTAACAAAGGTCTCGGTTAGTATTCGTGAAACAACGATCTGCGCGGCGTGCCGTGCCAGTGTCCTCAATTCTATTGTAAAATGCGACTTTCCACTACTGGCTTATTAGCTGAGGTATTCATAGTCTTTCTCGGTGTTTCAAGACGAATTCCAGGGTAGCGCCTCGAGAATACCCAGTCCGCATCCTTCTAGTTGTCTAATTACCTTTCCATTTAATTCGGCACCATATACGGTGTTCACTTGTAATAGTGTCGTTTATAATTTAAGAACAGATCGTCTGATTCCTACACGTTTAGGTTTTCAAAAGTTTAATTTTCTTACTTTCTTTCGCCTGTTTTCCACAATTCTTTATATTTCTTTTGATTTTCAAACGAATTGCTTACGTTTTCTTCATAATTGTTGTTCTTTCTTTGTTCTGTACTATACCTGTTTATTCCTACAGAAATCAAGACCATATTTGATCCACCAACCAAACGAATGACATTGGTAGCAAGTCGTCGTCGGACCGAGACAGACAAGAAGCAGTCCCTTGCGCGACACGACACATCAATCCATGCCATGACCGCCCTAACAGCGCTGCCTCGTCATTTGCGACATCTCATCCTATTAGCTGATGTGCCACTGTTTCAAGTAATTGACCGCTTGACCATTCCTTCGAGACTGTGGGTGGATTAGGGCCAAACTGCTTTTCAGTACTTGACCTCAACGCGTCTGCTGAGTGGCAGCTTCTTGCAGACTGGAACCCGCGGCATGGTAGCGGCCACGTAATGAAATTCAGTCTGGCCTGAGGTGGTTAGAATGTCGTTAACAATATAATCCTTTGTCACACTTTATTATCCTTCATAAATTACAAAAAAAAACATCTCGGGTCTTCCTCTGCAAAACAAGAAATGTTGGAATAATGAACTTTAAATACTCTTATATTAAGCCCTGATCATAATAAAAGGAATATATCAAAGAAACTTTATCAATCTGTGTCAATTTAGTTTCTTCCAGCTTGATATGTTACGTAATTATTATTAAATTTTTACATTGCTTAAATTTCAGAATACTTCATTCCAGACGACATTTCAATGCTTTACTTCTTATAAATGTTTTCAAGGGCAAAATACGTCTTTCCTTGATAGACGTTGTTGGCATTTGTATGCCCAAGGCAAATAAGATATGTTTCTACTTTTTTAGTGAGCAGTGCGCTAGGATATATCACAGCCTTACAGTCAGGTGCGTTAGTGCTGCAAATCACATGTGCTGATTTTTAGACATTTTTAACATCATCGTCTTTCACTTTAAGAGTGTAGACATATCTCTTCCGAATTAGTTATTACTAATGATGTGGGTTTTTTCCTTTTAGTAACATTTTATGAGATATTTCACTATAACAGTGCAAAACAATGAAATTATACCTCATAATATGACAATATTAAAAATGTAGGCAATACTAGAAGATGATGCACAGTAATATACGATTCGTGGATATTAGTTATCATTAGACGGTATTCCTCGGTCAGTAACGTACTTTGCTTTGATCTGGAAGACCGGGTTATACTTCCAGGAAAGGCAAGAATTCTTCTCTTGTCCGTCATGTCTATCACACTGTGGGGCCTACCCAGCTTCGTATCCACTGAATATCGAGGGCTCCTTCATTAGGGAGAACGCGGCCAGACCCTGAAGCTGATTACTGACCTCAATATAGTGCCGAGGTAAATAAAGAATAAGTAGAGTATTATCTCCACTCCTTCATACATTTCATCATGTGAAGTCTTAGAAGACGGACACTTCACCTTCATTTCGCCTTATTATTATTATTATTATTATTTAATTTTAAAACAATTTATTCCAGGCTTCGATATCTCGATTCTTTATTTTTTACTATTGTATTCAATGGCAAAAATTAATTGTCATTCCATCACCGACACTGTTGGGATTCGTGTGCCTACAAGGCAGATAAGAGAACATTCTACTTTCTGGGTAAGCAGTGTATTAAAAGACAGTCCTTCTGCAAAAGGGACCTCATTGCTGCAAATGACACATGCAGATTTTTTGGCATTTTTGGTGAAAACATTCTCTCTTTTGAGGACACCTCGATACGAGAAAGTGATTAGATTAATTAGATGTATTTAGTTTAATTTTGTGTTTACTTTCTTCTTGTCTTCTGAAACATTGTATTCATTTAACCTTCTTGTGCTGACACCGTAATTGGCCGCTGTAGCTGTTAAGTCAGCACGTTAAAGTAAAAAACTGAAATGAATCAAATTGCTATTATTTTCTTAATATCTATTATATAAGCTTATTTGTATTTAATTTTAGTTTTGAATTTTTCATGACATGTCAACAGCCGCGCTTTTCTGTTATTTCACATATTTTTAATCATCCGTATTCGTTAAAAAGTCATAGAATTAATGTTATATACATCATATATTTCAAAAGTTCACTGCGCAGCTGAAAACAACAGAATCTATAAAATGGTAATGACGGGCGATCGCTCCAACGCTGTGATTGATATCTTTGTCGGTAGGACACACACACAAACACAAATGCATGTATAGTACAGACCTTCAGAGAGAAAAAGAAACAACAAAACAGAGTATCAATAAATGTATTTGAGAGCAGAGCGGACTGCAAAGTTGTTACACACTTCGGTATGCGGGCAAATTATAAATTGAAATTCCACTAAACAAATATCTGAAAACATTTTATTATACATTATGTTATTGTGGTTTAAAACCAATTAAGGATATAATATATCTGACGTCTGTATGTTGTTAAGTATTTGCCGCCACACAACTAAAGATCGAAGAGGTATTTGTAGCATCTGTTTTGTTTCCCTAATGTGAATATAAATGAGAAAGGAGAGAATTTGCCAGTCATGTATTATGGTAGAAATAACTTTTATTGGCTCCATATAACTAGTCATCTATATTAGCAGCAGTTTATTCAACATACAGCCGGATGTTAACGCGTAATTTACGTATTTATGACCCAAGGTTGGAGTAACATCTTACTGAATTTGCTTTTGCAGACTTCGCGATATAATCACAACACTTTGTTCTTACTAAATAAATACAATAAAATATTATGAAAGACGATGCCAGTAGGTAGAGTACTAATTTTTAAACTACTCCGCTTCGAGGACTGGTAAAGCAATTTCGAAGACCGGTATCATACTTTAAGACTACTGTACAAAACAAGTGTATAGACCTAATTATTTTTATTACATCAAAACACGTTTCTTTACAATACAGGAATTAGGCATATCTATCTTCTTCTCTTCTATACTATAACAATTTGTGATTTGTCGTTGTCGTCAAAAAATGACGTCATCAAACAATGTCACGTTATATTTGTTTACTCGGCATTGTTGTACCAACACAATGGGTTAGTTTAGTGTCTTACACAAGATTTTAAAACGCAACCAACCTCCCCGAAGGGGGGTTGGTCAAGTGTTTTAACCCCCCATTCGGGGGGTTGGTTTTAAATTGTAAAGGAATGTGTGTAATGGTTAACAACACACCATTAAATATATGAACATTATGTATACATCTTCATGGGACATTCTGTATTAAATCTTCAAATCCGAATATTGTCTAAATAATGTTTAATAATTCTCTCTGCACCTGAAAGGGAAATCAATGGCTCTCTATAAAAAGAGATCAACTGGTTAGTGGTGTTTACGAGAACAATGTTTACACTGAGAATCGTACAAAACCGATAAATATAAATGCAGTTATTTTTCGTTGCAGAATGTGATACATATAGTTAACACTGGGCCAAGAGGATTAACGTCGGAAAACAAAATATTTACTCGCATCGAACTATCGCAATGAAGAGTGAGGATTACGTATGCACAATGGTATAAGAAATAATTTAATTTGTGGTGAATAGGCTTACCCACCTTGTAAGGACCGGGGGACTGACCCCAGGAACCCGTGTTTCTTCCTCGCCTCTCGGCTTTGTACACCAAAACAGAGACACGAAAAAGCCAGTTGTGGTGAAATGACCTTAACTAGAATATGCCGACTGCCATATACTGAGTCGGTTCACAGTCCTTCGGTTGAGAAACACTGGCTTAGATAATTGTATGTGCTGACGTCATTTACTTATTTCTGAAACAAGACGTTCCAGAGGTTATGGGAGAGGGAACACGCGATTCTAAAGCTTCTGTGTGCATCACAGGCAATCCAAAACAATAGCCAAAATTATTCAACATGGAAATTATAAGCTGCGAAAATAAATACACATACTTATTTACCACACATACAGCAGGGCTAGGTCATTAATAACACTTGAAAGCAACCATAACCAGTAAAAAGTAATACCATTTATATTTGCCTTCATATATGATATTATTGAACATATTTCACCATACTGAAACTCAGTACATTTTATAGCAATAATATATTCACCTGGCGGATCGAAACATGTTAAGAAACAGAATAGCGCTAACTTGTTTTTTTGTGTGAAATACAGACTGGTATATGTTTGCCGACGTTTCATAGGTGGTTGCTGCCTCCATCATCAGGGCTATGAGTGTATATCTCCCTGATGATGGAGGCATGTTAAGTAAACAAATCTCAACTGCTGTCAGTTATATTTTGTTGATTTTTAAATTAAGGACGTGTCCAACATAATGGTATCAAAACACAAGTACTTCTGAACAATGCAGCACATCTTTATATGGTCTTTCCAATAACCGATTTCGCTGTTACCATTAAGTCAGTCCTTAAAAACAAAGGTTTTCTTCAAAGCCGATGATGTCCATCTGATTTCAGTCTTATATGGGGCCTCTGAAACTTTTTCTTTCATTTGACACCTTTGCTCCTTTCACTGTCAAAATACTGTAATAGTGAATACAATTTACTAATGTAATTACTATAGCCTAGTGATAGAATCGTAATACATTATTCGAAATATAAAATATAACTGCAACCGCACAAAATAAAAATATTTGCTGCATTAATTACGACGGTACCAATGAAAACAATAAATTAGCTTCCCTTGCAGGCGCATATGACAGCAGAACTTTTCGTATTTGAAATGACAGACAGCTAACTGTTACCGCAGTTCAAGTTGTATTTATGTCCACGCGTAAGTAAGTGTCTTTAATGGAAGGACGGGACATGTGACGGTGCGTGCAGATAAAAACCACAAAATTTCTGCTCTAGAGCTACTAAGCTGCTCCCATACAGGCCACACCCTCCGCACGCATAACGGAACACACTGATTTTGACTCGGAAGATAATCACTCCTAATCAAACGTAACGTTTCTTCAGGCCACAGAGTAAAAAAGTGGAAATATAATGAAAGGAAGAGGACAGGAAAGTTTAGTATTTTATGATCCTGTGTCAGGAACTCATTTTATATTGTTATAAGTAGCATACAATATAGTAGGATTAATTCTATACGTATTATGAAACACAACAGTACAGATGTATGAGAAAGACGTTGCCTATTCTGAGAACTTGCCTCTAGATTCACCTGTACAGTCAATTGAACACCAAGAAAAAATCTTAATCAGTACATTGTCCATCTGAATGCCAGTCAAATCTTCAGTGGAAAGAAACAAAATAGAGGTGATAAAGAAACCGAGCATGCTGGATACCAAAATCGAATCCCGGGCGGTGTTACTGTCGTCTTACGTCTGTTCGTGTGTTCCTTCAGTTCCTAAATCCGTCCTCCCCACTCCTCTGATATTCATAACATAGCCTACAGCCAATATCCTTCCAGTTTGGGTTAAACGGGCTGACGATACGGCCGTGTCGGAGTCCTATGAGCACGTAGCCTACCGGTTTCGTAAAAGACAGGACATTTCTTGACCAGCTGAGAGACTATTAGCTTCTAAAAAGGGCCACAAATCTTTGTGTTAATAGTTTCTCGATTCGACTGTACAGGTGATAAAAGTTATATAAAATAAATAGGTCACGAGTATCTTTTCTCATCGTCAAGGCGACAGGGGCTGCGGTTAAGAAAGTATGGAGTGATATCGTCACTCCCCCATATTCTGGTATGGCGTTGTGCTTGGTTAAAGCACCGAGGTACATTTTACCTTTAAATGGATATTATACTCTACATTACTCACAATCCATAACCCATCAAAAGTTAAAAAAAGACCAAAAATCATCAAAAACGAGAATACCATAGAAAGTTGCCCGGATCCCCTGTTCTCACCCTCTCTCGATCCAGAATTCAACAAAAGAAGCAAGCAAATCAGTTTCCGAAGCGTTATTCAATATCTCCTCCTACAACCAGACTAGTCGTCAAAGCCACCTTCGTGTAAAACATCAAATGCGAAACGGCACGCTGCACCTCTGTGTCCACATTCAACGGAAATCGACTCCTTTCAACTACATGTGATGTGACACACGTACGGAAACCCTTTAAATTATTCTGTCAATCACACAAGTACCGCTGTCGATCCTTTATTGTGTGTGTGTCGGAGCGCAAACATCGCACAAAATTGCATAAACGGAAGCTCCTCGCTCGGGAAATCATATACATATTTCGGATAAAGCTGGATGTGTAGGAATTAGGGTCGCTATAAAGCAAGATAAAACTAAAACAGACTACGTAAAACACATTTAACTACGTAATATAGAGTTATAAGCACCACGGGACAGTTGAAGTCTCGGTCAGCGGGATGTTCTTTTTACGGGAAGTCATTGTGCGTTCGCGCCAACGAGCGTCCTGGAAGGGTCTTCAAATTTACTGTCTCCCTTTCTCAGTCCGGAGACTAGTCACTGTTATGTTCCTCTACTTCCCTACTACTTTCATCCGGTCAGTTTAAATCCTCGTTTCTTTATTCTCGTTACTATGTTCTGTTTCTTATTTCCTTCGTTCATTTCTTTCTTTAAGGCTTTTCCTCTTTCTTTTTTTTCTTTTTACTTGGTTCAAATTCTCATTCATCTCTATTTTTCGTCCCCTAATATTTTCAATCTTTTTGTACCTTTACATCATTTTTGTGTCAACTTAATTTATTTGCATTCGTTTCTCTATTCCTTCTCTTTCAATCCTTTCGTTTCATTATTTCCTTCTTCCCCTCATTTCATGTTTCGTGTCTTATTTCTTTGTTTATCCGAGAGTTCCTTTCTTGTGTTGATTACTCTTGTCAAAAATAAACCATTCCCTATGTAGACCTACTTGTGAAATAAGTTACTTTGGATGATTTCCAAAGCACACACACGTGCTCTTCGTGTAAGCGCCAGATAATTTTACTTAGAATAAATTAAAAGAGATTTACAAAGGAGGTTGTGGTACTTTCCATTCCTGATGTGACGGTCAGGATAAACACAGCCCCGTCCCTAAGCTGAACACGCAAAAACGTTTGGAGTCGAATTACAAGATGTTACAAATCAGGGCGGCATTTAAAGATTACAGTATTTCAAAAAAAAATGTCAAAATTAACATTTTCATCAATTCAGCATGAAAGGTTGGAATGCTCGCAACTTGATCAGCAAACCAGATGAACTTCATCATCACCACCATCTCGTCGGCTTCCTCAACTATCCCCACATGTCGACTGTCACTTGCACATATGCCTGTCTTGTTCATAAACCTATCACAATCGTCTTGGCTATATTGTTTCCTCCAGTACGTCCGCCCACTTAATTCTCTTCAGCTATCAACGCAACAACCAATTGGTTTTCTTGTTCTACATTCGATAAATAGGCCCCTGCAATTTCTTATACCACGAAGTCGATGTCTTCTTTAATATTCCCAGTCCATGACAATTTTGTTATCAATAGACAATAACAACTAAGGTAACAGCAGGAAGTTATGTGTCTCACACACGAGGTGTGCAGAACTTACCTAAATCATCGCGGTAAGATGGCGGTCTTGCCATAAAGATCAGCCATCACCTTCGTTCAATGTCCTGTGAAGAACAGACAAAAGGCAATTGTCAATAAATTTCAGGCCTCCATCTAACTTGTTTCGGATAATGATTATGGGATAGGTTTATAAAGTGTTGTACAATACCGTGGCATTTTGGTGTTTAGCTTCTGTTTCATTCTATCCTCTTTTCTACGAATGCAACATGGCTGTTAGCATGGAAAGCAGTGATATAAAAATTCAAAGAAACTGGTTTGAAATAAGAGAGAGGAGAGAATGGGTGATTTACATGGTGTAGACAAAAGCAAAGAGGTTAGGAGAAGATAGTAAGAATATTAGAGCTCTGGTTTCCAAAGCACGGACAACTTTGAAGCTAACATAAACAAAGAAATCCTTGTAAGTAATACAGTAGACAGAATCCATTCCCCTTTTACAAGTCTCCATAACAAACTTTGTGTGGTGGGGGAAATTTTACGTGAAATGTCAGAGATTGCGATCAAAAGAGATCCTATTGTCAGAATAAAAAAGTCACAAAATGTTTTAATTGCTTCTGAAACAGCACCGGTTCACTTAAAATTGAACTTGAAACATCAACCATAGAACACGACTGCAAAAAGCCAATGGCGTAATAAGTATATTAAAACTACATATGACACACCATTCAAACTAAAGGATTTAATTGAAACTCAGTACCATGTTCCAGAAAATAATTAAAAATATCATAATTGCAAAGCATTTCCCGATTAATGTTTCCTGTACCTGATATTTAAGACAAAAGTGTAATAAGTTTGTTGTACAGATTAAAATCAGTTAAAATTACAAATAACACCATGAGCTAGAATTGTAACAACAGGCAAGTGGGGATTATGTGCCATATAAAATTATTAAGTCATATAATTTTGACTTTTATAGGAAAAGCTCTGATAAAACTATGCCACTTTTGTTTCCCATTAAATATAAGAGATCCGTTAAAATTTCACGTTTTAAAATATAGTTACGCCTACGCAAAATGGTAGAACACATTAAAAAAGACTTAATTTAATATTTTTCTTTATTACCCCTCCCACTCTCGTTCTGAACTGAAAGTGACTTCCAAATTTGGAAGAAAAAAAAGTGATAGTATGTTCGTTGAAGAATGATACTTGCACCAGATGGCGTACAATTAAATTGTCCGAAGTATGTTGCTCAGTGGATGTTCGACTGTAAATCTTAGTGGTGGCTATGAAGTGCGTCCCATGTCTACTAAATAAATTAGTGGGAGGTGGGATCATCCAGTCACCACATCATTAATCAACAAAGTCTGGTAAACGGAATTAAAAATAAAACACTGCAAAATACAGACTTGGCTTCCAGTACAAATAAAGCGTGTGTGTGTACATATAGATAGACAGGGCGACGGTGGTAACTGCATGTCAGTCGCAACATTAAAACTTCCTGAACATAAGACTCATCTTAAGTACGATATTCCAAGTTATATTAAACTTTGGCCATAAAAAATAAGGACAAAAATGTTACAGAGGCCTCGTACTTGGACAGACTGCGTTGAGAGTGTTTAAGAATAGCTTGCTGAGGGAATATTTGAACCTAAAAGAGGAAATAACTAAGAGTTGTGTGGTTTCGTAGCACGCATAGAAATATGAAAAATATATGCAAAAAACATATTAAAACCGAAGAAAATGTGGCTAACTGAGAGACCTAGGATTGGAAGGGAGAACAATGCTAAAACGGAACTTAAAGAACCAGAATATGAGAATGTGGACTCAATTCACCTGGCTCAGGGGAAGTGAGAATGGTAATGAACATTCGGGTTTCATAACAAGCGGGGAATTTCTTAGTAATTGAGCGATTGCCACCTTTTCAAGATGGATTGTGCTACACAGAGTTAGAGTTAATTCATATCGTAGTTGATCAGTCAGAAAAATAATGTATTATAATATTTTTTTAATTACTACTGGACGAAGCAAGGTGCAGTCAGACGGTAGCTGGGGCCGCCACTGAAACGCGTGTTCAGTGTCACATACATCTTATTGTTGCTGTCTGTGTGCTTGTCATTAAGCATCAGTAACGCGCAATTTTCAAGCGCTGTGTGTATGTGAATTTCTTCAACAAATGTTTCTGGTAGATAATGGTTCGGGATTCTTTCAGTCACGACCTTTCGTTACAATCTTCAATGTATTTCGTCACTGGAGGAGTCACACAGAAATAATTTCCTTGTGGCTTGTAACTTAATGCTCTCGCTACAATGGCAGATGTTTCTATAATTTGCTTCATCATATACTAATTCACTTATCTGGGCAGAAAAGCTATTTTATGCACACAACCCGCTTTATCACAAACATGGAAATGTTTACTTATCTTAACAATTATAGATACTCGTCTTTATGAGCCACACAAAACAACACAAAGAGACTACAAAAAAAGAACTTAAAACAGGCATATTCTTTTATACAAGTTTTTCACTTCTAATGTGATAACAAAAGTGTTTCAGAGATGATAAATACATTTTTGCATGCAACAACCACATAGGAATGCACGTCCGAGACATAATTTTTACAGTCATTATTCGTAAGATTATTTTTGAAATTACAGCGGCGCAGAAGTGAATGGTTTCCGTGCAAGAAACACAGTCACTATTATTAATCAAACTTTCAGTTCGTGCCTATCTGGATAAACCTCAAGCAGAATCCCACTAAAAGCTCCCAGCCTTTCGTGATAACAATCATTTATAAAGTGTATGTAGGTCCCAGAGGACCTTAGTGACAGAGAAACTTCACGAGTTTGGCAAGCAAGAAACAAACATTTTTAGTATTCTAACTGGATATCGTTAACTGCGAAACGAGTTTGTTGTGTTAGTTATGATTATTTGTCGACTCAACCCAGATGAAAAGCACTGGGAGCAAAGCGTTGTTTACTCCACCATACAGTAGCAGATACCATCACAAAAATTCTTCCTGCGTTTATGTTTTAGTGGATATTCCCCAGTCTACCAATCCACACAGTCTTTGGGTGTAATAAAATCAAATCCTATCTCAGAAACATGGATCAGTAACTTGGTTATGATGTAACGCATAACTCGGCCAGTCAGAATTCTATATGGGAGATGAAACAGTGGAATTTGCACATTTTGTATCCAAATAACATTGTATCACAGTTACCTGCACAAGGCGTTTACAGACTAAAACAGTTAAAGCAGTTATAATACTGGGAGTGAAGCTTCGCATACGATAGGTCTGTCTGCAGTACTTTGGACTATTATCAACCGAGGTGGTTGTTTTTGTTATTAACTTTATCACCACCACCCGAAGTCACAGTGGACCTAATGTATTGGTATTAACCTCACAATAGGACTTCAAATTGTTATCACCATCTGCACTTGGCAACGCTGGTCTAACATGAGTATTATTTTACTATATGTGATTAATTTGACGGGGCTGTCAGTAACTGACACTACGTAGCATTATTATTATTATTATTATTATTATTATTATGGATAAGTGTCGGGCTGTTGGGAGCATGGTAATGAACCCTCGAGATACATTGAAGAGAAAATAACCACCTGAGAAAAACCAGCTTTTAAAAGTAGGAGCTGGCGACAAACAGTTCGTCACTAGCGGGCCTACTGCTCTCGCAGTCAGGTAATTTCTTCTGTGCCGTATCAATCATGCAGATCCGACATCCGACAGTGTTAACGTCCAGGGCGATGACACCGCTCCAATTCCTACGACATGCCCACCACAACGCAATGAATGAATGAATGAATATCAGTATACATAACTCATATATTACACCGTTCTGACTTGAAACATTCCGTCTAATGTCGGTTAATAACATACCACATGTTATTTTCCGACGCCGGCTTTGAAAGATTAAGTTCTTCATTAGCTTATTCAGACAAAACAGACAGAATACCTTGTTATGAACGACCATGCCTCTGACCGTACCACTTTCTTATTCACTTCCGACGTATGAAATGATTTCATCACTCAACTCTCACGCCGGTCCAGACAGGTTCTGGGACCCACAAAGTCTCCTACCAAACGCGCACCAAGATCACTTCCACGGCTGTAATGTAGTCTGGGAGTAAAGCTAACCACTCACCTTCGTTTAGTACTGAGATTAAAGTTGTACTTAACACACTTTTCTCTCCTCAAAAATGTTTAATGGCTCTTAATTATGTCATAAAATTTACAATAATGCATATTAGGTACTTTAATAACTAATAGCACCGGAGTTTGATAGGAAAGCGGATTAAAATGCGCTTTAATTACATTTTAATTGTGACAATCAATTATGCATAACTTAACCACATGGAAAAAAACAAAGCGAAAAATAATTAAACAATCAATTTCAAAAGTGTCAACATGGCTAACTGCTAAAAAATAATTATACACTTCTCATATATAGTCATTTAATTTGATAGCCAACGAAATGTGTCGATGGTTCTGAAACCTTGTTAAACAGAAACATGAAAGATTCTAAAGGATTAGGAGTATTCAGCTTCAGGACTTCAGCAATTCAAGTTGCAGTTCGCAGACCAAGGTCAGATGTCTGTGCTCACCTTTCTTCAAACTTCCCGATATTTCACTTCCAAATATTACGGAGTTAGCGATGGGTGAAAATAACTTTTTGAAGATTCAGTCCGAATAATGGGCATGAACTGACCATGCCACATTTCAGTAAGCAGTTTCAAAATTAGCCTAGGACTCACAAAACGCTGCCAAATCTAATCTGGGATATGCGCACATAATTCTAACCATAAACCATAGGAATAAACGCTTTACCGCGGAGTTAACTTGGTTAAATGTAACTGTGGTATATTCGTAGATGTTTTCAATTCATGACCTTCAGACACATAGGCTGTATTTATAGCAATTACGCCATTTTTTTGTACCGAGTTTCTTATTGAAATTTACGAAAGCAAAAGGCACGGTGTGAGAATATTGAATTTATCTCCAGCAAAACAAGGACCAATCTTAGGCTTTTTTGAGCACGGTAATGAACCAAATGTTCTCCGCAGATCACAAGATCATTAAAAACAATGAAACGGAAAGAACTTGGAAAAATTAGGTCATGGCTTACTGTACGATAACGTATTAGTAATTTTTTCTGGACGAATTAACAAAGATCATGACAAACTCTGCCAGATTAGCCTGTCTTAGAGACGAGATTTGAGCCCGGCACCTCATAAACATGAAACAGGAGTGGGAAAATTACCTAACTGGAACTCTGATTCTGGAATGCACGTTGTACCATCTATCAAAACAATACATGAAGAAATTCAGAAATCAAGGAAAGTGTGTACTTTCTTTATTGTTTTGTCCTTATCACATTGGTACATGAGAAACTCCGATAGTGCGTCCTGTCTAAGAAGGGACCGGAGGGTAATCCATCAGCTCTCCTAGTATTCTTGTGTAACATAAACAAACAAGAAAATTACACTACTGAATCAAAATATTTACAAATCAAATTAGTTACATGTCACACACATGATTCATTTATCTCCGTGTTATTGTTTGGTCATTGACCTCACCCATTGCACGTAATATGGATTATTTAACAGATGGGATGTTGACTAGCTGGATAATGCGTGCACTGAACAGGCCTGCTTCCTTCTTCATGTAGGTCGACAGTCGATACTCCAGACTCGAAACTAGTAGACCCTCAACACCATTTGCATTTTAACTGTAAATATATTGCGTCTCCTTCATTTTTACAATTGTCTCTCCAGCTTTGTAAGTATGAAAGCAGATATGTAAAAGCCGAGTTCATAAATAACCTCGCATTTGAGAACCTATGTCATTAAAGTGGGCAATTCAAGTGGCGTTTCAATATTCCTTAACGAATAATATATTAGTTGGACATATAGCACAAAAGAAGGAACTTATCTATGCGTACAGACATTGATGGGAAAACCACAAGGGAAGAAACCACTTGGGAGACGTGTGTGCAGATGGGAAGGCCAAATGAATTTATATCAATCGATCGAAAAGGACAGTAAAAAGTTAAGGAAATATTGGGTGAACTAAACTGGACTACTATAAATTAAATAAAGTATACCACTGTTTCTCCCTTAGATGTGTTTACCGAAAGCACTTAAACTGCAAACCACTACACTAATTTGCTTCACTACTGCAACAAATGCTTCTACTAAAACGTGGCCTATTATATCAGACCTAGATGCATTTCATAACAATAGCTGTCGACTACGTGGTCACAGTGCGTTGTCTGCCATACCACTTGTATATCAGTTCACCCAGAAACACTGTAAAACTCAATACACATCCGAATCCCAAAACCACGAACGCCACTCTGAGGTGGTACAGTGAAAACACCAAATACACGTCACTACAAGCTTCACATTCTGTTTCCCTTGATACAGCCACGTTTCGTATATAAACTTCGAAATTCAATTGCGACCAATATTTGTTCACCAGTCCTGATTCCGCAAAGCGTCTGATGAGTGTATTAAATCTATCAAGAAGAGGGTGTCCTGGTGATAAATACAGGACAGCATGTATGTAATACTCGTCTTGGTCCAATGTGCAGAATAATTCGTTTCCATTCTGATCTAACCCCATGAGTGAAGCAACAAATCTCGCATAAAGTGCAGGGGACAGCAATGTTATGTTACCGTTAATGAAGTAGTACTCCAAACATTCCTTCAGACTTCCAAGGTTAATGGGAAGCGAATCAAAGTTTTCATATACTTGATAAGAGATCTGTTTGTGATGCTCTTTAGAGTTTGCATCCAAACAATAAGTTAAATGGGACTCGTTAAGCTCCTCCATGGTTTTAATTTGCTTGTTATATCCTGGTTCGACAAGAAATGTTATGAAAAATGCTTGGAATACAGTATTCATAGCGAAGCAGTACCACACAAAAAGCAAGAACCACGTCCTTAGTTTCCAGGTTCTCGGCATCTCCGAAACAGACACGCTCATACAAACACACCAAACGAAATAAACACAGTTTAATACGGTCTTCAGATTGCGAGATCCCATCGCAACAGGTATGTCTGGGCCATTAGCCGAACGCCAGAATACAAGAGATATCAAAATGAAGACCACAATCATACACAACCAACTCGAAAAACTGAACACTCCCATAACCTTTTCCATCTTCGCAGCAGGCCTGGGACACGGGACATACCATCTGACATTGTCAGTGATAAATGGTATCGTCGGATCAGCGAATGCCGATAGTCCGGTGCTTTGAAAGTAGCGACCAGCGGCGACATCTGCAGATCGTTCAACCACGTCGGCTAACTGCAGCACATGAGCGTCTAAAAGAGTGCCCTCTCCAGGTGGAAGGAACTGTACTGTCATATTCGTTACTTCACTAAACAGAAGAACATGCTCGGTATTTATACCTCTGTATTTGTATGTCGTACTACCGTCGGTGCCTGAGTCATTGCTGGTTAGAACTACGTAAGGTTCATAATCACGGGCTGTCACTCTGAGAGGACAACTCTGTAGGTTATTAGGAATCCTATTGGCGAAAACAGACACACTGTGGGAGAGATTTACATTTCCTTCAATACACTGACCCACGAGCACAACCTCTAGTGGTTCGGCACATCTTCCTGTCTGGTAAGGGAACCATGTATATACATCCAACTTAATAACGTTTTCATTGGCGCTATCCTTTATCAGCAATGCATCAGAATTAGGAATCATGATGACATCGTTCACGATCATAGCCTTGTTCCACAGCGTTTCCGAAATCTTGAGAGCCAGCAAGTGTGAAGGTCTGGAATCACGCGCTGTTACCAAAACAACAAATCTACCTCGCGGGTTCCAAGAAAGCGAAGATTGCAGTGCATCTAGTTGTCCAACCAGTGTCTCAGTAACGTTACCGAATTCTCCCTGTGGACCCGTGAAAATTATATAACTGTGAGGTTTAGTGGTCAGCGTTGCTACTATACCATCCTCACTTTCACCCTGAGAAACGTATACAGGCCAAAGTGTCACCTGGTTTAACTGTCCCAGCATGACATCCATCCACACAGGATGAACAGACTCAGACTCAGGTAGACAGACGAGCAGAGGTTGATCGTGTGTGAAATACTGCTGTACTATAGCGCTCAAGCATGAAGATATATGAATCTCCTCTGTGGTCATAAGTTTGATTCTCGACGATACGACGAACTTTAGCATCAAAAACCAGCACAAAAATCTCAACATAATTTCGCCGCCTTGAAGAAACAGCACAAAATGCCAACATAAAAGAAAGTCCTAATTTTCCCAACTAAAATCGGGACACGGAAGAGATACCGACCGGTACTTAGCAAAACCTGACATTCAGTTTCTCCGTTTTTGTATTTTTTTATTTTAGTTTACTTTTTTCGTGAAATACCACGCCACACACCTAAGAATGCCCCCTTCTGTATGGACGTCACTATTAACACTACTAATTCCGTTAAAGTAGCAACTAATATATAAAACGCTCTCTTGCTTCGCGTGAGCCCTCATTTAAAATATTCATAATTTAAGTTGTAGAAATAAACACAATAGGAATAGAACTACAATAGTACAATGGTCAGACCTATATCTATCATCAGCAAGGGCTTTTGTTTGAGATCGTAAACAATAGATTATCGACTCCCATTGATATGGCCAAAAGTCGATGTGGTATGAAAGCTTTGCAGGATATAATAATTAAATTAACCTCACAAATCTAACAGAAACACAACATTTTGTATGGCTGGAATGGATAAACCAACCGAAACCACATTCGATCCGAGATCCAAAAGTAGCCTGACGACTCGTACATGAAAGTCATAACACATATAGCAGAACCCTTACTAGGGTGGACATTATGTCGAAAGAATACGGTATGATTATTGAAAGAAAATATCTACAAAGGTTAATTGTCGTTCTCATTACTGACTGTAATGTTTGTATAAAACAGCTCTACATGTATTAAATATTTATAAAAGTATTCGTAAAATGTGACTAAAATATGCTTCAGCATAACACGTTACGCATAAAAACAGCTTATTTAAAATTGTTCAGTTATTGTGATCCGAAGTTCAATTGCGCCAATACATATTAGCAGTAATAGTACTAAACAAACTGATTTACCTACCAATCGAGATAAAGAATACCTACGACGGTTTCAGTTACAACTGCTGAAAAAAATAATTCTGCTTATAGATCTTGACTACAACTCACAGAAAGTGTAAAGTTGGCTCTCTAACTTAACTAAACATTACGCAATGAAGGTTTATGTTCAGTGTGGAAAAACAGCTGCACACATTCAACGAACCATAGGCCTACCCAGCTAAGATAATACAGACCTGTAATCAATCCAGAAGGAGGCGACGCCTTGATATTATCCACTGGAAATTTGCAGACAAATTATAGTAAATAACGTGATTCGAGCACAAAAACGTATTTTGCACCATTTACGCCATTAATTTTAAAACAATGCTTGATCAATAACTTCGTTGTTTTTTTAAACGATACTAAATTAACAGGACCTCATTCCATTCCACGCTATATGATTTCTTCCAATGAGATCAGACATGCTGATTAAATATGGGAGGAGAGGGTCGATACCTGATTTAGTGCACCATGCAACATTTCTATTGAAAGACTGACATAAATGTAGCATCAGATCCTAAACAGTGATCAGTCTCAAAAAACGTTTTGTAAACGAAGTAAACTTAAATTGTATTCAATTTCTACGTAACTGTAAAAATATTAACCAAAATAACAGTGTGAAACTCTGCCACTGACGGGCGAATAAAATTACACGATAGGATTCGGAAATAATTTATTTTCTTCACTGAATTTATTTCCTTGTACTTCTTGTTCAACGCGGAAAACTGCATGTTAAGATTCAAAATGCCGGAAGATTATAAGGGCCAAGGTTTGTAAAACTCCGGAAGATGCCGTTCTACTCAGCGGCGGATATACCACAAAGCTTTGGTCTAGCAAACAGAGACAAATGACATGTTTAAGTATATGTAGAATACCAGTGTTCTTCCGTTTCTATTCTTCCCATACTAATATGTGTATTAGCCTGCTATTACTGCTACCACTATTATTACACGTAGTCAATAGACTGACTGTTCTGACTTCCTAAGTCTCTTCATGCTCGGTCTTCTCACACTGCTCTTCAATTTTCGGTATAAGCCGAATGGTTCCTTTGGGACTTTCTTTAATCCTCCGTTCTCTGTGAACGTGGCAAACACTTTTCTCTCTGCAAAAAACACCGAATGCATTGCTCGTCAGATCCCGGGCAGTCAAATGTCTCAATCCCCTTTGAAAGTGTATTTCCACAGATTTTACCCTTCTTATTTTCCCATTTGTCTGAACGCAACTTAAAACATTCATACAGAACCACTACTTAAATATTTTTCTTTCGAACGTGACAAAAAAACGTAATATCCTTCAGGACCTCAGTACAAATAAACCATATTAACCTGACAAATAATAGGCCTTGTGCGCACGAATATTTGGCGTAAATCAAGTACAGAATGTTCCATTTAAAACGCAATTTTATTTGTTACGAAGAACCTACAGAAAAGACTTATAGTAGATGTCTTCTGTAACTTTTCCCCGTGTCTCGAAAGTTTATTACCAGTCGGTAAATGTATCGTTGTCTTATTCGGTATTTCATTTTCAAAATACGCAAAAGTAAATGCTTCACTAACACCAGCAAATTATTTCGAGAATAAGCAAACGTTCCGCTCGTGAATACTTCACGTTCGCACCTGTACAACTTCAACGCAACTGGCATGAGCATCGGCCTAGCAGCCAGAGTGACCTTCGCTCCAGCGTCACGGGGAATTATGGGAGAGCCTTTACGCGAGGATGGTTCTGCTTATAATTTAATTTTTGCATCGCGGCAGTCAGTGCTGTTAGGCAACGTTTTAAATGGTATGATTCTTCAAAAAAAAAAAAAACATAAAATAAAAGGGTACTAACATTGTTAAATCATATATAATGCGTAAAATCGCTACTTTTAAATGACAGGCTCAGTAAACAAACCATAACCCGCCACTGGCAGCGAATAATGTAAAGGGGAAAGCCTTTGTTGCTGAAATACGACCAGAGGAAAAAAAAAGTTACTGGAGCCAACATTTGGCAATTACTCCGGCTTTCCGCTCAGGCAGCCTGATCTCAATTTTACCGCCATAGTTCGCTCGAAATCGCGTTTATACTTGCACAAACACAGTTAATAAATTTCTATAATTGGATTCCATGATGGTGCTTTACTCTCTTTTCGTTTTTAATAAATGTGTTGCAACTACGGACGGCTTCTTCCGCTCCCTTCTCTTGCAAACAAACACATGCAAATAAACCTGGACTCCCGTTCCATTTTTATTCATATACAAATTATATTCTATGAATGTATAGCGCGGTGTTTAGAATTATTTCTGTATTCATTTACTGAAATCTGATAAAACCATCTTTCATGGCAGCTTTTCAATTCCTTCGTTCGTCGTTAATTTGTATTTTATCAGGACGCAATTTGGGTTACGTACAGTGTTTGTCGTTTAGCAATGTGAGTGTAGGCTCCTGGAAGGACGAAATACAGATGGTGGCTCATTTGAGCTCAGTGGCCTCCAGCAGCGTCCTGAGATAACAATTATGCACACTTTTTGGGGTCTGCAAGGAAGAAATAGGGAATGAAAAAGAAACCAGTAAAATAAAGAAAAATAAGGGGAAAAGATAACATGGAAAGACAGAAGGAAATAAAAAATAGACATACGTATATAAAAGGTAAATAATTCCCAGGATATTTATGCAATTTTTCTGCTTCATCCAACAAATAGTCGTTTCACATCCATCCGCCGTTCTATACAATTACTCCACCGAGTTTGGAATCCAATTCTCGAACGCGGTGGTTTGGTTGTTCATGTAGTATGAATGTGAGTAGCCCATGGTATGAGGAAGTTATTTGATTAATAGCACACACATTCCCCGTATCATAACTTTGTCCATTAGCCTATATAATTCTCCAACAAACCAGATACGTACACATAAAATAAAAACAGTAGCAGCACCTTCAGAAAAATATAACTGGCATTTATCGATTCCGCTTTCTATGATTTGTGTAGTTACGAACGGAGAGGTAAGTCAAATATCGAATTCCGGATTATTCACATTTTGAAGTGAATTGCAAAATTCCGCAAGGAACAGTGGTATTTAAAGCGAGATAAAACCGAAGGACCACAGCTTCATATAAGCGGGGAGGCAAGCAATTCCATAATAGCGTTTGTGGGGTGGGATAATAATGAGAGACAGTTCCGTGTGCTGAAAAGCGTACGTGCATTAGCAAGGTCCCTGGATAAAACCGCAGGACCGGATAGTGTGTCAAACATTCTCACGGTTTTCCATTGTCTCCGTAGGTAAATTGTAGGGCAAAAATCTAAGCTTATCCGAGACGTATACCTTCCAAACCCGCTCCGACACACCATTCATAGAGATCACGCACTGTTTGTCGACACCACCATCGTTCCTATGTGACATAACAGGAAGTTTTCAAAAAATAAATATTCTGATGAGTTTTGACAGCAGTAGATAGTGTGGTGTTCTGGGTTATAACGTCGTGCAGTATTGTAGCTGGTTCTGAAGATGGATAATATATGTTCCTCCGAAACGCTGGTAACCGCCTACAACACACGGCATCAACCCAAAACACCAAAATTTGCATATATCTCAAGCATGCAGACATTCTGCATTAAAAGTAGCCAAGACACCTGCCTCTCGATTCCCCTCTGATATAGCACACTTTCTCGTACATATAGCGACAAGAATTTTAATGATAAAAGTGTAAATGTTGCGAACATATCGTAACGCCACCATCCGAAAATCTGTCAATTTCTCTCTGACGTTTGTCTTATCCCTTCAGAATAAGGAGAAAGATTTAAAATCTTAAAATGTCTGGGTCCTTATATCCTCTTCTACTGGCGACGGAGTTAAGACAGTGATAATTGTCCTACTATCGTAACCGTATACTTCTCTCTGTAATGTTTGACTATGTCTTCGTCTTCCGACGGATCGGCAGTCAAGTTATTTGTGTTTCTAATGTTTTTCATCCTTCTAGCATTATCCAACAAGTTCTAGGCTGCGCTAATTTCTTTCCGATTGGGTCCACTCCAATTAAAAAAAAAATGTAGGTTACACAAACTGTACCTTGTTATGCGTCTTGTTAATTTCATCTCTGGTATCATTAGTCTCCTCGTATTCCTGTGTCTCAGCTAATGCAAATAACACATAGAAATTAATTACAAACTCTTGCTAGCATAACAGTACAGACTGAAGAAACGTAAGCTGGTTAATTTCTTACGAGATATTCTTGTTAATTATAAACAATGAGAAAATTAGAATAGAACACTGGAGAAAAATCACTAGGGCAAGCTGAACTCTATTACAGCTATCCACCAAAATATTAAATTAATAAAAATTATAACAAATAAAATTAATTTAAATATCTGGTCTTCTAACCAAAGACTAGTATTTTCAACCAAGATCAAACAATTGCTACATTTAATAAACTAATTCCACAAATACGAGTAAAGGACAGAGGTTACAATTCTATCAGCATTATCATTATTATTATAGTCTACGCTCTAGAAGACCTCCGAGGTACACCACAGTTCCTCGTACCATTCTGACATCTCAACTTCCCTTCGTTGAATGTTTATATAAAGGATGCTCAGGGAGTAAGTTATGACAATATCACACTCAATATTAATGTCAAGTCTTAGTGTGGCGAGAATAAGAGGAAAAATCATTAAAATGTTCCTTATGAACAGAAGATGAGAAATTTGGTAGGCCTTTATACAACCGATGATATCTGTAGAGCTTGTCTACATGATCATTTTTGTTCTCTTAATCATTTCACCCCACTGACAGTCACAAATTATAAACTTCTACAACCACCGCTTAAGCACATAAAATAATAACGCTTTAAAAAATAAACAATCTGCATTTCCCCTGTCTGAATATGTAAGAAACGGATTTGTTAATAGACGAAAATATACCAGAGGGGTTGAAATGACGGGGTTAATTCTGGGACGCTCTCAGCAGGGGTACAACGGTTTTGCAAGGGTTGAATTTATTTTTTGCACGAGTTTCAACGCCATAGGGCCACATTCCCTACCAATGTAACCACCCCATCTATCCCTATGGGTACAGCCCTTCTTCAACAATATTAAGGGTGGACAGGAACTGCGTTTATTTCCAAGTGAAATATTAGCCATAGAGTGACGTGTTTCGGAGGGGCTCAGAAACGGGAGAATGTGGCCCTGCAGAATAAAACTCCTCTCACCAAGTTCATGTCTTTCATATTTTTATACTGAATGTTCTTTAACACCGTTCACTTCACACACAGAGAAAATATATGTAGGCCTGCCATAAGTACTAACAGCCGATTTCACAGTGACCGTGTTTTAATAACCAAC
>NW_019060210.1:183292-203494 GCF_000696155.1 Zootermopsis nevadensis
CCGACCCATCATTCTACACTCATTCCAATTAATTATTCACAGTTATTTGAGGCATATTAGTCGATAATTTGTAACCAACACAATTGAAAAGTGTCGTCAAATAACCTATGAATCAGCCTTAAAATACTGCATTCGTTAATTTGTTTCATAAAATTTTCAATCAAAACTAGGATTGTATTTCACCATACGTGCAATATGCCTTACATTACCCCAACAGGCAAGTATTAGCCGAAATATCATACCAAGACAATGGACCTCGAATCTCTTGTAATGATAATCCTAGCAGCCAATCTAAACTCCTGTTTGCCCTTTTCCTCATCATCTTTCCCACATTTTCAATTATCCATTATCTGCTGAACAACATAACAAAATCACAAGCAGTCGACAGACGAGTTGCAAAACTAGCCCTGCAATATCAGCCGGGGTTATCTCGGGGGGATTACGTCGGTCTGAACGTGTTCCCGCTTACTCACATCGCCGAGCGGCGAATGATTTTAACTACAGCCCTGCACTTTTTGCCAAATTAAAACTGTAAATGTTTACTTACTTTAAGGGGCCAATTTTCGTGGACTTGCTTTCAACGAATTCAATTACTTTATCCATACGATCGCACTCTATCTCTGTTCCTCTTCTCACCTCCTTCATTCTCGTCGCTCTTTCCCACCGAACTGCTGAACTAGCTTTGCTGCTCTGCGAATAGCCAGGATAAGAGAGCCAATCTTTCTGTTGACTCATTCTCCATCTCAGGTAATTTTTTATCAGTTTCAATTTGCAAAATGAACTCTGCGCTCAGTTAAGAGGGGGGAGAGGTCTATGAAACGAGTCTAATAATGGTAGAGGGGTGGGACTTGTGTATTAAGAGTTCTTTTGAGGAAGTTCTGCATGTTTGAGTTCAATTTCGCTATAGCTCAACTGATCACGAGTTTCTGCTTGTGACGCCAAACGCATGCAAATTCATTGAAACATTGTCAGCTCGTTCTGCTGTAATTTCCTCCAACTGGACATTTTTTTAATTCTTTCTGCTCTGCTGTAGAGAAGACATCAAATAATTTACCTTGGCATAACTACACGCAAATATTTATCGCCTGCTTACACCACTGATGCAGGGAGTCCACCCCTAAGATATTACTACACGTACAGAACGTAGTGAACACAGGTTCGCGGGTTTGAATCCTAAAGGGGTATGTACGCATGTAGAGTCTTTCTGCGATTATTTATTCTGTGTAGATATGGATCGATCACCTGCCTAAGGAATACTACCAAAATGTCTGAAGACTATGTACTGCTTTTCTTTACAGCTCATAGCGTGGTGTCAGTGTACCAGGGCGCAGATGTACAAGCTTACAATGCCGATTCTGTTTCGCTTATCACACACAAACACACACGTGCGTGACAGTGCGTTCATCTTCCAACCAGATATTAAAACTGTCTCTGAAAGTAGTTTAAAACTATTACCTAACAGGATACTTCATTGGCATAATTCAAAATCATACGATTTGTACATAATAACAGACTAGACAGCCAACTGACGTAATCGCTCGACAACTGAAGAACCAAGTACACGTAACGACCTCATTAGCAGACAACCAATCAGCCATACAAGCATTGGGCTAACCAACTAACCCGCCAGTCAACTACCAATCTAAACAACTAATGAACTAAGTAATCAGGTAGACAGAAAATGATTCACTTGATCCAAAAAACTACTTGCCGGCACACAGATAATCACCACATGGACAGCTTATTAACTACCAAACAACCGTCAAACGTGCTAGAATAGAAATTTGGTTAGTTTCTGGCACTGCTCTAAGTTAAAACACGTTTTGCGCTTTGGTTGCCGTTGATCGTATTGCACTCATAACTCATTACGTGTCATTACCATTATTTATTCATATTTTATATTTGGTAAGCGTTCACTTAACCTAGCAGGCCTCTGTATACATTTTATTTTGTTTCTCACGAGTTATTTGTTAAATGCCATATACAGTGATAGCTGCTGACAGCGTAGTTAAATATACCACAAATACGTAAATAATTATATATTTGTGTTCGGTCTCTTAAATATTATTAACATTAATAATCTAATCGACATTCCTTCTTGTGTATTACACTTCTGTTCTATCTTGTTATTCTGGGAGAGATGAAAAATGAATACAGAAATCTATGTTGATAAGAGGATTTTAAAAAAATAAGATGTGAGGATATGGAGTGGATTCGCCTGGCTCACGGCGGGGTCTTGTGGCGAGATGTTGTAAATATTACAATGGACTTTCGGGCCGCATAAAAGTTGAGTAATTTTATAACCAGCTGAGCTAATATCAACTTCTCAATACAAATTTTGCTCTATATATTTAATAAGAACAATAACAACAAATATTTTTAATGTTCTCAAATGAAAATATTACGTACTGAATACAATAAGAACAATTTTTTTTATATAAATTACACACAGCGGCTAGTGAAGTGGCTCACGTCCAGGTTACAAATGGCAGACTGCCCGGACTCGAACCGCGAACTTCTTGTTGACAGGTCAGTGAAACGACCGCGCTACAGATCCTCCCTCATTCTGACGCTGTGTGCTCAAGACAACCGGCGTCGGAATGGAAGACACGCCATGCTCGAAGTGGTTGATGTATGGCCTTGACAGGTCGAACCGGCCACTTGCCACGGAGCTTCAAGGGCAAGGGATGCCGAGGTACTGAGGTGGTACGTAGGCGTGAAGAAGTCAGTAATTAGGTTTGGCCCTGCTTCAAAGGGGGCGACCGAAGACCCGGAACGGGGTCCACAGACAGCGCGAAAATGTAATTCTCCTTAAATATAATTATTTCTATATTCACATCCGAAGTAACATTGCACCTCAATTACAATAGGCACTATGAAGTGTCTGAGACATATTTACATGACATTTTTTAAATTGGCTAACACCAAAAGATAGTTATACAGCTCAATTCCCGAAACGTCTGAAGTATGACAACCAAATACCAGAATATGGTAGTACAGCCAATTACGGAAATGTAATGTGCGTAACAGCGTCTCAGAAAATCGACGCTGTCCAACATGCATGCAGTGTAAATACCACAACCACAAAATGATCGCACAACGCTGCAAATCCTAGTTTCTCACGAAGTTAGACCTGCTCTGTTATAAATATCCTCGAAAATGAGAAGAGAGATTAATAGGAAAACGTAGAAAACTATACACTGAGGATCTTCGTGGTCTGTTCTCTTCAGCTAGTAAGTTAGAAAGATGAAATGAAGGACGTAGTTCAAGATTGAGTTGTGGGGAGAAATAAGGTATAAACACGACATTTTTCAGGCAGAACATCTAAAGGAAAGCGGTTTACTCAGAGCTCCAGATGAAGAATATAGTTCAACAATGAAATACATCTTAAGGAAATATAAATTGGAGTACACCAGTTTAAGATAACGTGTATTCAATATGTTTGCTCATGAATGGGAGAGGACATTTTTAAACACCCGGTCTGACACACCTGAGGTAAGTCTAGCTCTGCTACAATCAAAGGAAAACGTTTTCGAAGCCGATTTCTATATAGAAACATTTCTTACGGTGGAGTTTAACGCTGCGTAGCTTCAAGACGTGGCTAATGGGATAGAAAAGGGGTCACGAAATCCTATGAATAGACTCCCACAGCCACAAATTGTACCAACAGACGATTGGCGTACTCCTTCTGGTAATCTTTTTAATGAAGTCAGCTTTATGCGTTTTCCTCAACTGTAACACCGCGATAATTAGATTTCAGTTCGTACAGGGTCAAACTATCAGCTATCTGTTAAGGCTCTGAAGCCGAAACTCATCTAAACAATATTTAAAGACTCAGTCCCTACCTCAAAGAAAACACACCATTTCTCGATTACAAAGACGCAGTTGGTTAATGCTGTTTAAGGAAATAAAAGCTGTTTATTCTGAAAATCACACGGAATCCACAAATACACTCCTGTCAAAATGCAGAGGCACTGAATGTTAAAGCAGGTGGTACACATATTTATCACTGGGCTTTAAATCAGCGTTAATTTATTAATCGAACTGAACTGCTTAAATATGTTCACTGAAATTTGAAAAATTCTTTAGACGAACTTCATGTTTTTGATGGTCAACGGCTCGTTTTCAGTAATCATTGAAGATCTGACTCTGATAACCGCGAACAAAAAATTTATAAATAACATGTGAAAAATAATAAAATAATATGATCTTAACATAAGTTTATTTACGTTTGTTTCATGACCATCTGTTAAAATTCCACTTACTGCAATAACACATCTCTTATGTTTGGAAGCTGTTGCCGCTTCTCTCCACGAGGTAGCGATGCTGCAACATACAAGTTGGCTTGTGAATCTGGCGATACAAGCCACAAGCCACAGGCCCCAGCATGGAGTGAATATGATTATATGAATCAGTAAATCAGTAACGATCACTTCCCATCCTGCAGCCGCAACCACCTGTCGTCTCATAGCCAGTGGAAGGTCACGAAATGGAGACGCTCGGGGAAATCGTGACCGGCCGACGGCGATGTTCAAAATAATAATAATGAAACGGAGATCCAGTTTGGAGGCACTCCCCTCCTTTTGTGATCTGGTTGGGGGTCCACGCGTCTCCCACACACAATATAAATACACTGGTCATTAATCGCTTCGTATTATTCATTCGTTATCTTCCATAGATATTATGTTTTTCAGTCGTTTCTTTTCTTTGTCTTCTACTTCGTTACAGCCATCTTTTATACCTAGCGTTTCAGTCGACATGTCTCATGCATTAGTATGCTTAGAAATAACCTTCGTGACGTCATTTCTTTTACATTGCTAGTCAAAGAAGGACTATATTTAATCAGAGTTTGAATGTTCCTATGAAACAGGCCTAACTTCATAATTTTACCTTTAACCATCTTAGATTTGGCGCTCATAATTAATTTCCGAAATACTGAAACTTTTAGCCAGAGAAACGTGACACATCTGACTCTTAACACAGTTTGTGACAAGAGAACCCCGTACATTGACTAAAATTGTCTTGTCATCCTTGGGTATAAAACCGCACTTGCCATAGCTGTTTAGTGTGATAGTTCTTGGTTCATTTAAGAACGCTTTGTTAACTTAATAGGTAAAAAGTTGGTTGTCTTCTGGAATGCTGAGCTGTGTAGTATCTTAGAAACTGACTGATATATCAGATGTACTTCCTCCATCAGGACTCATCGCTCTGACGATGGAGACGGTAAGCACCTCTAAAATGTGGGTCACATCCTACAAGACTGCACGGTACAACATCCTACAAGACAGCCATCTTCATACTCACAGCCGTTAGAACCTGAAATCTCAGTTAATAAGTAAAACTTTTTTAAGTATGATACCGTATGATTTCAAGTGTCAAGGGAAGTTGGATATGGAGTCCATCACCTCTCTAAATTTAGAGCACTATCAACATTTATCATCTTCACATTTAGCTCATGTGTTCATTGGCTTATTAAAAATCACATACACCAGAAAACTTAAAAATCAGATGCAGATGCCAAGCAACAAAACCTGCATCATACACATCATACGTGAAAGGCGAGCGAACTCTTTCCAAATTATCGAGTCAGACTCTCCCATATCCCACTGCTCCTTATCAGATCAGCACAGTGCCAAAGATTTAAGGTCTCTGCTGTTACGCGCAAGGTTGTTTATCGGCTGTCTTCCCTGGTATCTTGCCCATCTAAAGCCTCAGTGTCTTGCCTTAGCATAACTTAAATAACTTTTATCATCACTTGCTGAAACCTTCCGGACCGAAGACAGAACAGCACAACCGTCTTATTTTCCAGTAGCCTTTTCTACAGAATACCGATTCAAACACACGAAGCATTACGAGTTGCGTACCTACACTATTTCGAGAAGTAAAATGTTCAGCTGACCTGATCAATTAATACTATAATGATGACAAGATATATCGTAATGCACTTTTCTACGACAATGTTAGGACAATTTGACTGCAGCGGATGCAGCCCACGGAACAAATAAGAAATGCCTTTAGCATTCCGAAGAAAATATTTATTGCGTTGTGCATGAGATGTGAGATTCTCAGGGCGGAGAAGACATCGATCGTGGTCTTCAGAGATGTGACCCCGTATGGTCTTGTAGGTGGTTACCTACATTTCCGAGTAACTTCCTGTCTTCATCTAGAATAATTCATTCATCATCGCTGATGTGGGATTGAGTCGATAGTAGCGAGGTGTGGCAAAGTTTAACTTGCTGGTTTGTACTAAATGAGAATAACGTATAGCAGTCGGATCTGATTTAACAGTGTTGGAATTCAAGATTGTATTATCTGAGAGTTACCCCTTCAATCTTCATCAGCGGAGTAATTATCAGTTATTCAAAGACGACACTGAAGCATGGATGCACGCATTTTTCATCAGTCTCCTGAAGCTGACATATGATATTCGCTGAGGCAACTCCTCTAACTTTTCGTGTGCCCATTTCCAGCGTACATTACGTAGAATACATGTGGATCTGTGGTCAGAATTATCTCCAGTGACGACATAATCTACCCTTAAAATTTCACGAAGTTATGAAATCTTATTCAATATTTATCAGTGGCGGTGAGAGGCGATAAAACACCTTTATGTCAAAAATAGGTTACAAATAGACAAATAGCACGCAGCTATCTGGGTAAGAACTCATAACAATTTGCAAGCTATGTACTGTCTCAATAAAATATCACGCCATATAGGTTATGTTTACAGATGCCGTATTTCGACGGCATTCAACGTGTCAGGATGAATTCAGAAGAGAATTCCACATCGCTTGCACGAAATAAATAATCAAAAGCTGCCCTACTTGACAGGTAGCGTGAGCGAGAAGAATTGTGCTGTCAGTCGATATTAACAAATGAACACTATCATATTGTCACATGCTGCTGTAACATTTACCTTCAAGGATCGCGTAAGTTTCTGATCACTCTGCATTAAACCTTTCTATTATTAATCATCTATCCTGTCAATAAAAATTATCTCGAATATTACACATGACATGTGTGTCAATAGATAAAATGAGACCTGCATCATGTCGCCAAGATGATTCAAACACCTAGTCATTCAAAATCAGATGGACCTCGTATGCAGACACTTTTCAGTCGCTTACTTAAGACAGTTTCTGTTTAACCACCGATAGGATATACCACTCGCAGGCAAGGCCAGTGGCGACACGGCCGATCCAGTACTTTGATGTCACACCTGCCCGTATTCTCACTAATGCCTGGCAGGCAGATCGCTCAAATTAATGGCAATGTATGCGGTCCTCAGCCAAATGGACATTTAACGGGGCATTAGCTTTAATCATTTGATTAATCATCGACAGTATTGATTACTACATTGGATTTGTAGCAACACGACAGGTCGTTCAGCGACGGGATTCCGCCTCCAGAAAAGTTGCCGATGGCGCAAAATATTGGAATTGGAAGACTGATTATGAAATAATTTAGATATCGAAGAGGTCGTGATGCGTTTCAACGTGGTATCCCATAATTTCCCTTACGGGCAGAGGAACCATTATTAAGACGGCCATTCAAACCCGGGACCTGCCGACAGGAATTAGCGGTGTTCAACACACAGGGACGTTTGGTGCAAGAATTATTACAGCAGATCAGTATTGGTCGGTCGGTCGTCTGATTCTTTCGAGGATGATCTAGATTTGTGATTACCAGCCGGCATAGATATGGGAAGAGTCAGCCATTTCATATTTCAAGGTAGGCTAACTTGGAATTCGCCTGAGGAAACCCACGGGACAATTCAGAACCGGCATCTTCCACAAACATAGAATGTTGCCGAAACACCAATCTGCTAGGGTTATTTATTCATGTTTAATAATGTTGCAACTGCAATATGAAGCATTAATCTTCATGAAGACAGGTTTAAACAAACACACTCGTATATCTTTAATAGTTTATACGGTAGCCTCTAGCACAGAACAAAACAAAATCAATGCTCGCTTCTCAGCTTCGTGTAATATTAAATGTGTCTTGCACTTATAACTTTCTTAATATAATTTAAAAGTTTACCTTGGGATTTTTCTTTGTAGCCATCCGTTCTCTGGGAAGTTACGAAGGTTCTGTCACTTTCTATTAAGCAGAGCCTTCTGTACACTCTCGTCTAACCACACTGTCATTTTGTAACGTAACATTATAAATTTTAATTGCAGCATCTCGTATATTATAGTCACACTTCCGTCTACATCCACATAAATTTTAACGATAAAGTTTAGCGCGGCAAAATACGTAAAGTATAAGGTAAGTTAATATGATAACAAGTACTGAAGTTGATGCGTAAACAGTATCATGGCACACCGATGCTGATACACATTTTCGTTTTAGCTTGTATCCTTTCACAATTAGCCTTGCACATTAAATGTTGTGGAAATGCGGACGGAAGTTAAATAATACGAGTAATATCGCCCTATATTTCTAATATAAATTATCAGTTAATCTGTTGTTTACTATTACGTAAGATTTTAAGCTTTCACTGCGAATAAAAATATTCTCGGGCTATCATCCACGTCAAAATGAAGTTAAAACCGGCGTTTCGGAGACCTACTCTGTGACTGTTACCAGGGTCTGTGTTTGAAACTAAACTCTGCCGCGGTTGAGCGCACAAGAAAATTTTAGTGCGTGTATGTGTTCGCTTCTTGGATTGTTTAACGAAGATCTGATTACATGAGGATTTCTGTCACTTTTTTATCAGATCATAATTATTTCGAACGCCGTGTCTGGAGTATATTCAAAGCCCATGACGTTTTGGGTTTTGACTAATACTTTTTTCGTATTACTGGCTTATTCTGACAGACTGAGTTACCATGTTAATTTACAATATCAGTTTTAACAGACTGTATCAGACCCATACTCCTCTGAATGGTAACCACGTGATCTGACCGACCTCGTAAATTTGCTTAATTAAGCAATACGCCATGGAAATATACGGGGATGTATAGTCCCACCCAATCTTGACCTTGGCACCAGATAGAGGCGGATGGATTTTAGGCCCGACCACTGGGGAAATAGTCCCCGGTAACCACTAAATAGGATGATGGTTGCGCCCCCGAGCTGGTTTGGACGTGGAGGAGAACAGAAAAACTCTTGCCCGTACCGGGAATCGGATCACGAATATCTTGTCCGTAACAAGTAATTAGAGGCCCACTGAATGGGTTATCCAGACTGTCAACAAAGGAAAATAAAAATAATGTTTATCAGCGTAATGACAACCGATCGCCAGACGACGACTGCTGAGTAAAGGAGACGAGATTCGTTCCCCGGACCTCCCACATGCAAAGCCTGTCTTCATAGGTAGCCTAATATACGCAAATATTTCAGTTTGGCACAGCCAAATATAAAATCCAGAACTATCTGATTTCAGACAGACACAGACGTAATGGAACATTACACTCGAATAAAGCACGCCGATATAAAATCGATACTGAAGATCGATGTCAGACACGTCGTAGCTACCTTGACACGACTTCCCATGAAGTGGGGTGTCTGACCAAGGAGAGCGCATGGCAACTTGTGACATACCAGTCCTTTCATTCATTTTAAAGTATTCAAGGCGGTTCACTGTATTGGCGAATTCATCTCTGTTGAAGTGAAAGTACGTTGCAAACCTTGATTTTTTTTTGTCTAAGCAATGTGTTATTCTACTGTTATAAATTGCTTAAACCTTTAACCCAAGGCCTCGGAAGTGATCAGTTTCTCTGCCAAGGACGGACTACATTTACCAGCACGCAGATGGGTTACTTAATTACCCCGTTAAGTACTTATTTTATCAGTTTTATTACGCATACTGAAAAAGACATTATTTTTTCATAATTTTAAGTGGAAAACATCAACAGAAGAAACATAATTGTAGATGAAACGATAATATTAAAACGGATCTTAAATAAAAAAGTTGTTGATTGAGTGTCAACTAACTCAGAATAGATTCCCACACCGGTTTATTCCAAACGCGGTGATAAAATGTCGGGAAATTTCCTCACCAGGTGAGTATCTAACAACTCCTAAAAAAACAGTCCATGTCCATGGAGTTAGTGCAGTCAGTTATTCCACTCAGAACTTTGTGTTAAGAAATCAAACACGCATTGAAAGTATACAGCGGCAGTGTTTCACTGTGGCCTTGGAATACTCGAACGTCTCATTATGATGCCAATCTGCGATTATTGCGTGCAGACAGAAGGGTTTAAACCCGATAACTGTTGCCAATGAGTTCCCAGTCCGGCAGGAGAACTTGAGGCAGACTGCATTAAAACGATCAACAGCAACTAGGCCTACAACACGTAACACTGTCCATATGTTTGATTACAGCCTGTACACACTTTGTCTTCCACTAAACACGCACAACATATGGTAACCTTGGTTCAGGAAAGAAATGGCAGCTGCAATATTGATTATCTCACAAATATAAACCCTGAAGGGTTAAAGACCCAAAGCGGTTGCTGTATCGCATGTGTGTTGATTATTTTATGACACTATGTCCCCGATGTTGTACACTATCGAATGACATACAGCAGGTCCAGTTACGAAAATCTCTTTGGATGCTGAAGATGGCTGTCTTCTGGGCGAGTAGTCTGGTAGAAGTTTAGAGACGCTTCAAAGGAGCTTGAGATGACAGAGGCAGAAAGCGCTTCTGAAACGTCGGCAAACGTCTACCAGACAACAAAGCGAAACAACCCAGAAGACAGTCATCTTCAGACTGGCCGCCGTGAGAAGGTAAAATCTCACAATAACAACTTACTTTCAAGAATTTATTTTAATTAATTAGTCGGTAAGTGTAGTCAGTCAGCCAGGTAAGTGGGGTGGAAAGGTAGTTATCTCATTGACTAACTAGTCAGTCTGTCTACCGGTCGATTGGTCTGTCAGGTCACATTCGATTACGTAACTCTCTTCATCATCAAATAAATCTGAAACTTGAGGACACACAGCAAAGTGGTCCCAGCCACAAGCCCTAACCCATGCGATAACCTACAACAAGCGCCTGTTTGTCTGTGAACATTTTAACTGCACCAAGTAACGATTTTGCGTGGGTTGCATCCATGTAGGCGCGATGACAGATACGATTGACATTTTCTGGGCGGAACGTTCAGTTTCACACGAACAGTTCGTTTCGGAAATACGGATTCAAATTTGAGCTCATTATTTTTTTCCCCAAAATTTGCCGGATTTACGTCTACAGAAATGGGAAGTACTTGTTAAGAGCAAAGAGTAAGGTACTGACTGTCGAGTGCGGTCTTCTGAGGTTTGACATTGTACAGTCTTGCAGGCGCTTATCGACGTTTCAGAGACTAATCTCTTCTTCAGTCATATGGTTTTCTCAATACGAAGGACGCCACTTTAATTCTGAAGCAGTCTTTCAGGGACGAAATTGTTTGACCGAATTTCTTTAACCGCTGATGCCTAATTCTTTGGGGATCGAAGCAACAAGAAAATATGCCAACTATTTCAGCCACGAATACAAAGAAAGAGCACGAGTTTTATTCCTGGCTTATTTAACGACGCTGTCAGTAGCTCGATTATATAATAAAGAAAGATATTATAATTGCTAAATAAAAAACAGGAAGGAATAAGGAGGGAAGTGGTCCGGTCTAATATAAGATACTGTACTACAATTAGCGCGGAGGAACTGAAATAAAACTGCGATCAACTTCAGTCATGATAGCTGGTCTCCGGGCTCAGATATGGACCCAGAAGCTCTGAAATACTGAGGAGAATTTTAAGGAGTTAGTCTACATAAATTGACCAATTCTTAGATTATAAGATAACACATTTTCAAATATAAAGCTTACATAACATCAAATTCCGTTATTAAATACCCTTGGTACCTTAAAAGGATAAAATAATATAGCTATAATGATTGAATGTTATATTTATAATTAACTTGTGTTTTCTCTTCATCTTAGGAAAACGCCGAAATTAAACTCAACACCCATTGCATGCTCGTTCTATCAAACCCCTACTTCTGTTACGATGTTTCTATGGTAACACGTAATTTCCACTGTTGATATCTCATGAATAATTTGCTTCAACTATCTACAGAGTTGGCGAAAGACATTTCTCATCAAACATAAAATTGTATCGGACCAGAGGGCCAGTACTTTAGCGAAATATCTCGTGTGTAGAATGGAAAGGGTTAATAAAATATGTCTCATGAAAAAGTTATAAGCTGTGAAGATTGAGACGACTAAAAGACTTACACGAGGATGGTTCCTGTCACAAACACTGCTGATATTGCATTTTAACGATGTTCTGAACTTACGTAATGTACAGGGTGTATCTGAAAGGTCTGTAGAAAGTTTGGAGATGATTTCTACAGAGCAAGACAGTATACAAAGTTCACATGAACACTGATCACACGTCACTGGTTTCAGTCCTGCGTAAGCAGTGGACCTGTGTCAACAGCACCACTGGCATTGGCAGTGTCACAGGAACATGTCTGAAGGTCAAATCCAATGATGGCTGTCTGCCGGGTAGTCTGTCAGAAGTTTACTAACGTTTCTGAGATCCTTGCTGCCTCCATAATCAGGGCTATGAGGTATTCAGCGCCGTGAGTGAGAATATAGTGCGTTTCGCCCTGCAATAGCAATTGCCGAATTTGGAATCTTTAGTTGAAATTGTCACCACACGGATTACTTTGTCGAGTTACAATAGTGTTTTTAGATCCATGTTCATGTGAACGTACGCATTATTTTGACGTGTGAAACTCACCTCAAGGTACATACAGACCTTTCAGATACATCCCGTATATCTGACTAGATTATGAAGATCAGTCTTGAAAGCAGGAATACACTGCATTATTTAATATTTGCAGTCGATCGGGTAATATACTGCACAGGAGCGAGACAATATAAATCACAATATGATGAAGTTGATAGAGACATATGATGCCTCCGTGGAATTTGGGATTTAATATTAAGAAGACAAAGTATCTGGGAGTTGGCAGTGAGGGCGGAGGAGATTTGATATTGGATAAGGAAATCATAAAATGCTGGATAAATTTAGATACCTTAGATCTAAAAAAAGTGGAAAATATGAAGATCATGGAGAAGATTAACAAAGAAATCACAAGCTGATGTAAGAATCATGAATGGAATATTATGGAAGAGAGAAGTTGGCAGACTGGTTAAACGGAGGTGCTTAGAACTAAGACTGAAGATATTTTATCATTTTATGCGTGAAGTCCAGACGTTGATTCGAAGGCATAAATCACGTTCAAAATTCGCATAAATGTACCCATATTAGTGAAAAATTAATCTACGATATTAGTCAACCTTAATGTTCCCAGAGAGAGGTTTCCAAAGTCTGGGACACGCAGACGACAGGCCAAAAAGAGCGTACCCACGTGCCAATTTCTTATCAGAAGTGGCAGTAATGTTGGTGGCGGGAGGTTATTTAAGTCCGCTTTATCAAGTGAACATGTTTTACAACGTCGAATGGGAATGTTATTGTGAATATGTTACTGAGTAGGAAAAACGTAAAAGGAAGTGGTTGTGACTGGTCCTGCGAAAAATGTTTTAATAGACGCTGGGAATAACACACAAGACTCTTAGTATGTAATCCGATATTCAGGCCAGGAGTACAAAACTCAATTTTGGCCGTTTTACCCATTGGTAAAGAGCTTCCTGTTCCCAAATTATAGACGTCACAAACTGTCTGGACACGAAAAATATTGACAAGCACCAGGAATTGAATCCTGATGGTCCAGACCCCAGAGCCAGGAACTTCACTATATGCTGTCCCGTCACAGACTCAATAACGAATACGAAAGTTAACAAACACATATGAAGGGATAGTAGAAGCGAACAAAATGAAAAGAACACGACTGTCTTCTGGGATTTTACGTCTAGTAGTCATCGCCCTGTTTATGAAAACAATAAGAGCTTTTGAAACGGCGGTAAACTTCTACCAGACTACGAGGCGCAACACCCCAGAAGAAAACCACCTTCACCAAATCCGCCGTAAAAACCTGAAATATCACATAATAAAATGACTTCAGAAAGAAACTGTAACTCCATTTTACTAGCCACCACCGGTAAGCAGCGTGACAGCATGTTTCCAAATGAACTGCATGCCAGATTATCAAACTAAGTCTCAAAGTCGTAAAACTTTCCACTCACACTATAAGTTTCGAAATGCACCCTATGTAACATACTCCACGTGCTTTGATGTACAGACTTCAAAATTAGTGGTTCTGTGCGCGCGCGAAGGATGTCATTTCTTATGCCACTAACACGCATATACCTTTTGCTTACAGGTACTGTGAATCATACTTAAAAATACAATCCTATCTTCACCATTAAAAATTCTTTGTTTAGTAAACAGTAATTGAATGCAAGTTTACCAGCCTTGTATGTCAGGTGTCCGTAAATTAGTCACCATTTAGAGAACAGGGAATTTTTCTTCGAGTATCGTGAAAATGCTCGATAAAATAGGTAACTATGGGAGGATAAATAACTAGAAAACAAAAATATCCTACTAAATTTTGGTGGGGAAATATCTTGTAAAGCTATAGCTTGAAGACTGATAATAGAAATTGGAGTGAATGGATTAATATCGTACACATTGTAGTGATCTGCTACATAAATAGTGATGCTTGAAACGTCAATGAACTAGATGGCTGGTTACCTGGTTCTTCTTCTATTTGCTTCTGAACTTACAGTTATGATACGGACAGCCAAAAACCTGATATGAAGACAAGGGTCAGGACTTCATTTCTCCACGGGAGGCCTCATCGGTATCGAAGCCATATATTTGTATGCAGTTCCAATTTCTCCCATTCATCCTACACTTGTCGCTTATCCCACCCTCCTTATTAAAAAAAATTGTATAAATTACTAACTGAATAACTAACCAACATTGGAGGGAAACTCTTCTTGTGAAACATACAGTAGTCTACGCTCAAATTAGTCAAGAAATTCCCCACCTTTTATGAAATTAGAAGGTTCGAAAGAGCCCACCTTCGGTCCCCATCTGAGCCAGATCAGTCCAATCCACAATTGAGCTTTATTTCTAGATTGTCCACCATCAACGCTTTAATCTTTCGCGTTTCCTCAATCAAAATTCTGTACGCATTTCTCATCGCCCCCATGCGTGCTACAAACCCCGCCCACCGTATCCTCCTTGAATTGATTATCCTAAACACTTATAGGGACAGCGATAAACAACATTCTCTCCCGTACCATGAAAAATATACTGGCAACGCATGAGATGGCCCCTTCGTTTCGAAGCGGCCCTTCGTTTGTGTTGAGTGGCAAAGATATTTTTGGCTGTTGGCTCTGAACCAGCCGCTGTGAAGGTCGCCCACCGTCCATTCGATGCCCTTGATTTGGAAGCAAGCCTCTACTGCATGCATTGACTTACATAATATTTCAGCTTCATATTCAGTTCTTCTCGATACCCCTCCTCTAATGGCTATTCCGTGCCTTGCTTGTTATAATTATATTCGTCTCTGCTATATAACGTTGCGTTTGATCCCTTCCCCACACCCTCCTATTCCCTTTATTCCCCCGCACCACGGTGCGCCATCGACGGCTAAGGTTCAAATTACAGTTCTGTATCCCAGTTGATTACAAACTTTGGAAAGCTGCAGGAAAGTTGTTGGGGAGCCCTAATTGTCTACACAACATAGGAGGCCGGAGTTGAGTTCTTGGCTACATTAATTTATCTTCTTCTCTTTCTAAAACTTTTACTCCAGGATTTCATTTTCTCCCCCCCTCATCACTTCACCTTTTTACAAGCAGGAAACGCACCTTCAATTATCATTTAATGAACCTTCGTTAAAGTTGTTCAATTATGATTGAGCAGAACGTTACATCAGCTAAGAGGCATACCGTGTATTCATATAGTCAACCCCACACCCCCTCCCCAAAAAAATTATCCTTACGTTCATGTACAAATAACGAAACATTTCTCATTGGATTTTGTGTAGACCGAAACTACTCAATTTTCCTGATACGAAACAAAATAAAAACAAATAACAATAAGGAAGTTGGCAATGAGTATGAAACAATGACGTAAAATTGTATCTTAATCTTTAACCTACTTTACGTCTTCTATACAGGGAAATAAATAGTTAAATAATAGCTTATTTCGTACTGTGTATTTTTAAAGTGTTTACTGTAGATAAAATATTAAAACAACGTCCTTACCTAATAAAATGTGTTACGGGTCTGTACGAAATCAGGTAAGGTACACTCGGTGCACTATTATACCAAACTATGTCATACAAATACCAGGAAACGGAAAACAATTGTTGGAATGTCGTCACAAATCAAGTTGATTTATCTTATCAAACTAGTACAAACATGATCATACACTTCACATACTGACTTAAAGCTGAAGATTTGTTGCATTACAGGCAATGTGAAACATTATTTCCAATGGGGTATATTACCATAAAGTTTGGTTAGGTTGGCTAATATTCGCTTAGGTTAGTGACGAGCATGCGCAGATTACCATGCTCAATGGTAAGATGTTAAGATGGTATGAACTGAGGTACCTAGGCTCACGGGAGACAAAAGTTAGAAGAGTCATAATTAAATGTGGGAATATTAATTTATTCATAATTCAAAATAGAATCTTTCCTAAGTGAAATTAATGGTTCTTACGGCAGTGAGGAATACGATGTTGTTGTTCTGGGTTGTTAAGCGTGTAGACTCGTAGATTGATACAAACGTTACGGAGAAACAAGCTGTCTTCATCTTCAGGGCTGAAGTGACAATTCTGGGAAGTGGAGAGATTTATATAGTACGGGAGTTCAAATTCTGTCTACACAGCCTTGTTTTTACGAAACTGTAGTAAAATAGCACCCATTCTCACTTGGTAATGGCTGGGTTGGTTGTGTTTGAATATACTAACACTTGCATATGAAACACCGTATCGCGGAACTCAGTTGTAATTAGGCAAACTTCTGATTTATTACGTATCTACATCTGCCTTTAAAAATTAATTTTGTAACAAAAGACGTTTTATTTTAAGAAATATTCCAGTAATTATGTAGACAAACAAGGAGATATCCAAGTTTCTAATTAAGAGCAAAAAACAAATTACAGAACGGCATTTAAAGTGTGGCTTGGGAAAATAATTACTTATAGAACGGTAACGCTGTAAATATTATATTTACTTCTCTTGTTCCTTTCATATGAAACAAAGGAATGCTGTCTTCTGGTCTGTGACGCTGTGTAATCTTGGAACCTCACAACTCAGAAAACCACAGTCGACAACTTCATCGGTGTGAGAACTTCAGACCTCAGAAAATTAAGTTTCATTCTATAAATATAAATCAACAGGTTAAATGAAATGTACAGGATCATTCCTGAGAAGCTTTTAGTTGCTCGTTCTTCACGAAATTATGCACCCCATCCCAAGTCAGCCCTATTTCTAGAAGATACATTTCACTATTATCCTCCCATCTACGTCGATGTCTCACAATTGCTCTCTTTATATCAGCTTTCACGACTAAATCTTTGCGTGCTATTATCATTACGCATAAGTGATACATGTACAACCCATTTCATCCTCTCAGATTTGATCACACCAATAAGATTTAATAAATAATAACAATAACTACTACTACAATAATGATGACGATGATGATGATGATGATAATAATAATAATAACAGAAATTGTAGGTAGGCTCAGACTATGTAACTTTCACCAAAGTATTCTCTCGAAAGCTAACGTTCAGTACATTTTATTTTATTCAAAGAAATCGAAAAATTATTAAAAATGACTGCATTTACGAAGTAACAATATTTTCCAGGGGGCCACCTATTACCCCCATTCTCATTTCATGACACTGAATCAGGTTCTGATATATAATCTTATGTTATGGAACCCTGGAATATTCCTAGCATAATGACGACAAGGAAAGCAAACCGAGAATTTTTTCCGTTACGGGTTCTTAACCCCGTGATAATAAAACTCGTGTCATGTGCTAGGCGACGCCCACGCAGTCGGTTCATAACATTATCAACAAGGACAAAGTAAGCCATAACGTCCGGTCTCTGACCGAATGTCAAAACCGAAAAAATATACTTCTCTTTTACAATTCTTCTTCTTCTAAATTACTTTTAAAAATAACAGGGTATTGCTCTACAACACTACTGAGTCATTTACGGCCGTGACATTTGTTCACAACGCAAATATTTCCTTCCTTATCGCTTTCTTTTTAATATTCATACTTGACGGCGAAGAAACAGGAAATATGATTACATTTTGAAAAACTTAATAAATCGTTCTATACTTAATATTACTAAGTCAAATAAATAAAAAGTGATAAGCTGTGAAGAACATATAGCACAAAGTGAAGAGATTAGAAATGTGCACAAAATCTTATTTGGAAAGCCACAAGCGAATAATGAAATTGGGAGAAATAAGCGTGATGAAGGATGATACTTAAATGTATCTGCAAGAAACAATGTGAATTTGTGGATGGTTCCAACGGTGGACTTCTGTGAAGTTGGTAATGACCCTTAAGCAAAACTGTAAATATGTTGACCAACCTAATAACTATAGATTTTTTAAAATATGTTTCTTCTTAACGATTAAAGACGTTTTGACTAAAACGGATTTTTAGTATGCCAAATTACGTATTTGTTGACACGTTTAACAGCAGGCTGAGGAAGGACTTTTTAAGTGGGATAATTTTAACAACTACGACAATATTAACTGATTCAGTTTCCATCTGAATATAATCTGAACATGTCTGCGAATCCGAAGGTACTCTACGGTTATTGTCCTGTAGGTGGTATAGGCCTATTAAAAAACTCAGATGTCACTGCTGTTACATTCTTACAGAGGACACTTTCTTCTTGGATACAAAAATGTAACTGTATACGTTATTCGCAGAATTTCCGTTCTTCTTACACTGTGCATGTGGTGTTCAGCACAGTCAGCCGTACAGAGAACTACACCTTCATTTTGTTTAATCCATCCGACATGATAAACCTGTGATCTTAAACAATATTTATGTTCGATATCTGCATTTGTTTCATCCTCTATCAATTGAGTTCAGTTTCTGGGATCAACTTTTAAAAATCCGTGATATAGCGGTTAGCATTTTCCTCATTCGAAGTGTTTTCCTCTTAAACTTCATATCCCTCTTTGCCAGCTGTCTTCTTGCTATGTACCAGCAGCTCCTTAATTTGTTCTTTTGTCCACTGTACTCTTTGATGACCACATGTCTTAATTGTTTCCTGTTGCTAAGTGTTCTGGGTAGGGCCACTTCTAGTGTTACAGGGCAGCGACCTTTCCCATGTGTTTGTACGTAACATCAGGGACTGTCTCCTTGTTCCACACTAATTTTTTCAATGATTTTACTTTTAACTTATTATCTGACATTCGTATACTAACGGTGATAGAGACATTATCATTTTTTGATAGTACATTGTATTGTCACTGCCATGTTGGTTTTTCTTAGGCAAGGAGGACATCAGGGATTATTCCAAAAATTACATTGTTTTACATTCTTTTTACGTGCATTTTCTCGTCTTTAAATTATCGCGTTATTTTATGCACCAATTTAATTAGACCAAAGCTTCTGTCGTATTGGAATAGTCTTTCATAAACTGACTAGAATGAAATAAAACATTTTAAAAGGCCAATTTGTGTTATTTTCGGTTTTTCAGTTTCGTATTTCGCATAAACATGGTTTAATTTTGAATTGTTTAAATTTTATAGCACATCATTCCAGACAATGACATCTTGATGATTTAGCTCTTATTAATTCCTTCGACCGCAAAATAAATTGGACACTGTTGGTATTCGTGTGCCTGTGCCTACAAGGCAAATAAGAGAGTTTTATACTTTTAACGTGTGCAGTGCGCCAAGACTTCAGCTAGAAATGCCAGTGCTGCAAATGACATATGCAGATTTTTTGTTTTGTTGTTAGCAAAAAAAAAGTATATTTTGAGGAAAATTTCTAGACACAAAAAAGTTGTTAGACTAACTATATATATTTAGTCTAATTTTGTTTTTACTTATTTTTGTTTAATGCATACATTTCGTTTACTTGTCATAGACACAAGTCGCCTGCATTTGGTAATCATTATCAAAAATAAATAAAGTTTAAATAAGTTAAGATGACTGACTGGGTGATTGGACCTAGTGACGAAATTAAACCACGGTCTGGGACTTCTTCAGAATTTGACATATAGTAAGCCCCTAATAAGATTCCTGTT
>NW_019060210.1:219283-234743 GCF_000696155.1 Zootermopsis nevadensis
CATGAGACCCAGCAATGTGACTCGAACGATTTGGATAACATTATCTGCAACTTTAGCAAACCGACGCCTGGCGTCGCCGCCCCCCCCCCCCCCCCCCCCCTCCTCTGCAGCAAACCAGTTGAAGCTGTCACAGCATTAACTCTCCATATGTGCTCGATGTAAGTCATCGTCATCATATTGACTGGAGTGATGACTCTGCTGAAGTAGTGCTACTCTGCATATGTTCATCGATTACCAAGTGTATTAAAATTGTTGAGTCCCGCGCTGTAGCCGCGCGGTCTGAGGAATCAAAACCTTTTATCAAAAAAATAAAAATAAAATAATAATAATAATAATAAAATATATATATAACGTATTTACTTGTTCAATACGACGGAAATTAATAAATTGCCACTGAAACGCGCTCTAGCTAATGTCACGTTGCGCCAGCCTGTTTGTGCTAACAATATTACAAACCGTGTCATTATTATTTTGGACCATTTATGATATACAGCTTATAGGACTTTCTTTTTACTCTCTTCCATTTGAGCACAGGACGAGGCAGCCTCGCGCTATCCATCACTCCAGCACCACTCAGCTTCATTTCGGGGACTGTCCTCTCCAAAGACCTGTGTATGAAAGATGGCGTGCCGTTTTTGTACTTCTATTTTTTTTTATTTTAAATATATTTTAAGCTGCTATGTCGACTTGAAGTTTGACAAATGAGTTTCCACCCCACCACGCTTCTCTAAAAAGGTTCTCAAATGTGTTTTTTTTTCACAACTACCTCTATACAAGTCAAATAAATAACGGATCGGACGGTTTTTCAATTTCTTACTTTATCCTTTTCTTTAAATCTTGTTAAAATGTTAGTAAAATGATATCAGAACATACATAGACAGGCTGCTTTATGAAATATGATAATATTTTAATTTGCATCGTCCCAAACGTGTATCCCTATATCTCAAGCCAAGGTACTGGACTGTGTTGCAAAGCAAGCAATATTTATACGCAGTCTAACCCATTGGGTCTTGTACATATTTCACAGAGACGGTCTCGTTCCTACAGTAGTCCATTGGGACAGCGATGATTGTAAAAATAATCAAGGTCATAAGGACTAGTTACCTGCAGCTTGACGTCTCTACCTATCACACGCGCTGTCTGCTTTCAGACAGACTTCTGATGGAACAACTTAAGAAGAATTTCATTACGCTCTGTTGTTCTCGGCATTTGCCTCCGTCTCACTTAACTCCCTGAGGCGTAATGCATTCGTATGATATTCAGAATAAGCAATGATTATTTCCCTAAACCGCATAAACGAAGTATATTTTTGGAATAGACGATGTGTTTTCTGTGAAGTAGGAACAGAACTCTTGTTGAAATTACTTTTTAAGGAACCCGAAAGATTATTATCGTGTTCACGAGAGCCCGCCACTGCGTCATATTCTGTGAAACACCGTATGTACCACAACATCCCTGAATAGAGCACCAAAATATTGCTGTTAAATACCAACAAATTTGCCAGCTCCTTAATGGCAATTTTGGTGGAATTACATTCGTGTTAAATATTTTAAACACAATGAGCATTCGTCTGCATTCCTAACCCTCATCTCTGTAGTTGTTAATAATTTGTTTTATAGCTTCCGTTAAACAGCAATATGGATTAATTAGAACTGCACTACGCTGTGTGGTAGGCCACAGCTATGCAGCAATTTCCATGCGCAGATATAATGAAACGTAAAGCGTATCACATAACAGAGTACAGCTAACAAGCACCCATAAATTTGTCACAAACATTACGGCAATTTCTGAGCCGATAACATGCGTTATCTCTCGCTACAGAAATGAGGAACGATTCCATCCATTCCACTATGACAGAAAATACGCAAAGAATCGTCATTTCTTCATCTTGTTCGGCTCTTAACAGAACCGTGGAAATTCAGAAACAATTGCTTTATTTCAAAGGAAAATGCCCCGTGTACAAACCGGATAAGGGATGGGGGTCTTTTCAGAACCGGCCACAATAAATGCTGACGAATCGATATGATCTTTATTTGTTTCATTTGCGTCATATTTGCTTTCGCCATGGGAAAAAGCAAATACGACCATTTTAATTCAAAATAAATTCCTGAAAACGAAAGGTAGAAATGCCATACTACTGCTCACCTGTTCTGTATTTGTAATGTTACTGGTTGTGCAACAACTCATACATTTCTGCTTGTTCACTGCTGTCATTATTTTAAAGTTCCTTTCCACATTCAGGTGTGTTTCAGGATGCAAATACTCGTCCACCGGTTATTTTGAAGTAACTCGTTTTAATATGAACGAAAACAACATAGATTCCTCACCAATCTATGACAAATCTTTCTCGAGTGAGACCTACTACGCCCAAGGAGTATGAGAATTTGATTGGTTGCAGATATAAGATCAAACAGCCATGATCACAATAACACAACTCTTAAAACAAAGAGGGTTATCAGAGCGGTAGCTCGACTGTCTGACCGCATGGCCAAAAAAATACGAAAGTTTCCCGTAGCAATTTCGTCAGTAAACCAATGTTTAAATAGAAGCAAACAGCCATCTGAACACTGTACGTCTTGCCAGTATTCGCAGGATCATGACGTCAGACGTGCATTCAAATGATGCTTATTTTATCGTGGACGATGAATTGCACATGTCAGATGCAGAGGCAAGATTCCTTCCTCTGCATCTGAGGGCTAATTACGGGCTGTCTGCTTTCTTTTCAAATGCAACCTAACCTCGAATCATAAAATCACTGTCGGTACGTTTCAGCGATTACAATAATTACGTGACACTACGAGTGTATTATAAGGTGTGAGACGTTTATTGACTTCTAATTACAGTTATAATAGTTATTCACGGACTATTATGTGTTATTTGCACAGACAGCATGAAGTGAACGCATAACAAGAAGGTCGAGTCCGAAACTACTATATTAATTGATTTCAATTAAAAGTAAACTTACGCTAAAAGCTGTGAGACGAGTTTAATTTTAGGTGCTATTGGTCTAATATAAGCCACATAACACAACCTACACAACGCCTACTACATTCATAACGCATGTAAGCTTTCTTGCATTAAACTCAAATCGACTATACGGTTTTATTAAAAATCGTCTCGTCATGGTTTAGAGGATAATTAAATCGGAGTAGAGGTGATGGGCGGAACATGTAACACGCATGGGGCTGATGAGAAATGAGTAAAAAATTTTGGTCGAAAAACTTGAAGGAAGAGATCATGGGCAAGAACTTGGCGCAGGTGGCAGGATAATATTAAAACGGATCACAGGGAAATAATGTGAGATATGCAGACTGGATTTATTTAACTCAGGATGGGGTCCAATGGAGGGCTCTTGAGAACACGATAATGAACATTCAGATTACATAAAAGAATAGTAATTACTTGATTAGCTGAGCGTACTATCAGCATCTCAAAAATGTCACTGCTCCTGGTCCCATGAAAACAATTGAATTTTATTAAGATGTAAGTGCTTTTTTTAAAACATGTTTTGTTACGTTCAGTATCTAATGAAATATTTGGAAAAGGTTTGAGACTGTGCAGTAGATAGTTTACATGACTACTTCTGCAGCTACAGACATGAAACTGCAATAAATAAATGTAAAGATTAATGAGGTGTTCAGAATTTTAAAAGCGAATCTGAAAAATATGCGTAACGCTACTCCAACGGATTTCACTTTTCACTCGTCTATTTTCGTCGACTATTAAATTGCAAAAATCCGCTCGCCTAAAATATAACACTGCATAAATCGGCATTTACTGTCAGTGCTGCAATTAATTGTGGAAATTAATGAGTTGCTACTACCACCCAATCTTAAATTAATATTTATTTTGTTAAAAAAGTTTTTCTGAATATTAATTGAGTTGAAAGGAAGGTTTATTATAAATGGTAAAAAAATCAGAAATTAAATTAATGTTGCCTAGATTAAGGTAATACATATTCTAAACCTCAAAATCTGAGTAAAATCGTTACATCAGCTGAGAAGGCCGGAAGCCGCATACTTCTGGGCCGCATATCAAACCAGGGGCCTCACAGCAACGTCACCGAGCTGTATTTATCATCTGGATAAGTCATTCTATCGAGCAGAGTCATTGGTATGCTCATAGTTGCTCAGCCTGTCATTACACTAATTACTTTTTAAAAAAAAAAAAATCAAAATGTCATTGCTATTTTCAGATGAGGATCCTATCCTGAGCCAGATGACTTCACATTCATTTTTATTCCTTTGAGATTAATTTAAGGTTTTCAAAACGTAAGTATATAAAATGGAATTTTTGTTAAGTTTCTAATAGCATACCATGTTTCTCTTCTGAAAGACAATTTTGGAAGCTTTATTATATCACACTGACTGCTAAACCGTCGTGCTAATGCACTTCTTCTATTTGTTTCTAGACCAGTGTTCTGCAAACTTGTTTTCTTATTTGCAGTACACACTGATTTCTCAATGACACATGACGGGACACCACAAGATTTCGCCTCCTGAAAAGACGGTAAAAAATTGCCAAAAAGACGTATATATAAAATCATTTCTCTATAAGAATACAAGCATATGAAAATAAAACAATTGACTATGAATCAGCGTGCGTGCGTGTGTTACGAATTCTAATTACGAAAGATATTGCCTTTTTCTAATTAAAATGTGCGAATATATAGTTTATCATAAACATTCGCGCTACACCTGAAACTTTGTGGTGGCAAACCGGTTGCAGAACACTGTTCTGACTAATGGTTCTACAGTAGGACGTAAACCTCTTTCATAATAAATCAGTCGCAATAAATTGAAATTTACGTTTCTTCTTTAAATATAACTGGATTACGCAATAAAATGGGTCTTCTAACTCGCATGCGTGCTTTACCAGGACAAACACTGCAGCAAATTGTATCATGCAAAACAACTGCACGGAAATACAATCTTGCGTGTGTGACAAGATGGCGAAGCAAGATGGACGACGAAAGGACTAGTGTGAGTTCATGACCTTGAACGGACAGGTCCCCAAGATTTTAACACATTTCCAATCGCGTTTAGATGTTAAGCGTTCTCCGTAATCTTCATCAGCGTGATATTCGTCATGAGTGTTAAATGATAACATTTAAAACATGGAGGACGCAAATACCTTGAAACATCGGTAAACGTCTACTAGACTACACGGCGCTACAACCCTGACGACGGCCATCTTCAAGGATGAAATAAGTAATATCATGGGCCGAGTATATATTTCTTTTTGTTTGAAATATTCAGATTAAAAGATCGTTTTTACAACATAAAAATAATAATAATAATAAATTATACCCCGAAACGTATTAAATTGTGAAGTCGGTCATAGAGTAGGCCCAGTGCGTGCAGAAAGGAATGAGTTGTCGCTGAACATAATTTTCCTGTTTAACCCTTTCCATTCTGCCCACGAGGTACTGCATTCAAAAGCACTCGACCTTTAAATCTAGACGAAGCTTGTATCTATACCAGTGTTCATGTGATCGGACTTTTCGCACTTATTGAAGCCCGCAACACGAAGACATACGATGGCCTCTTTTTAATCCGCGTTCATCACATACGGCAGGCCTGGTGCAACGCTGTAATCACGTCCAAATAAATATACCAGCTCGGTGTTAAGTCTCTCGCAGACACCCATCTACCTATCCACTATAATCACAGTAATTTATCTTCTTGTATCTCCTCAAGACACTTAGCAAACAAAACGTACTCCGAAATTACTTAATCCTTTGAAGCATGAAGACAGAGAGAAAGAGAGAGTTACAAAAGGATACCACAAGAGCAGCTGCAAAGCAAACAACATGAGGACAATTGAAGTACACTATATCTGAAGGAAAAATCGGCGTCATTTTATTAGAAGGTTCACAGGCTTTGCACGATCGCCCTTCTTGTAAAAATAGCATAAAGTAAAGACGTCCGGGTGATATAAAGTGTGGGGGAGGGAGGGAGAGAGAGAGAGATTTTCTGACTGATGTAAGTGAAAATAGGTAATATCCAAGAAACACAAAGCGTCTCAGTTACAAAGAATAAACATTCACGAATTTTGTTTCGGTATATAATCTGTTGCCAATAATACTTTTCACGATTTGCAAGAAGGAACGCCTATAGGGCTGTCTAGAGGTAAAAAAAAAAGAAGTCTGTGCTTGCAAATAAAAATACTACAACTAACAATGCGCCTGGAAAAGGCGTCATTTTTGAAACGCCAGTAATTTCTCAGCTGATGAAAAGCTGTATGTAGCCTTTTATATAAAATAAATGTTAATTACTGTATTTATAAAAGGACCGCCAGTGGTTCACATCCTCAGTCAGATGAATCCAGTCCACAGCCAATTGACTCCATGGAGAAGTGTCCTTCTTGAGAAGCTAATAATACGCTCAACTAGTAAAGAAACTGACCGAATTTTATAAAACCGGAGGACTCATTAGCATGTTCAAAACACTCCGCTATCGGTTCCTATCTTGAGCCAGACGAATCCAATCCACATCCAGCGAAACCGGTTCCCATATTAGCACAATCCTCCAACCTACACATAGGTCTTCCGAGTGGTCTCCTCCCTTCAGGCTTCCCAACCAAACTTTTGTATGTATTTCTCATTTTCCCCATGCACATCCTACTTATCATTTATCCAGTCCACGACCTCGGTATGTTTACATTATTATCCTCCCATCCACTCCTATGTCTTTCTAGAGGTCTTCTAAGGTGTAGTAAGCAGTGCAATCATGAAGCTACTCAGTGTGTAATTTTCTACATTCTCCGACCACTTCTTAATTCCAACGTCTAATATTCGTCCCAGTACTTCGTATTTTCACACACCTAGTTCTTCCCCTATGGAAGGAGACAGTTTCGCACCTGTACAAAACAAAAAGTAAAATAAATTATAGTTTTAAGAAACAATTTTGAAACGAAAACCTAAATATAAATAAGGCGTAGATTTCAAAATGACGCTGTCCGAATTCGTTCCAACAGCAGAGCAAGTTGTGAAGGAACATAAAAGTGCCACATGGTTCAAACAGTGCCTTTAAAGGGCTGTGCAATAAAGTACGAGATGAAAACTAGTGGAGGGAGGACATGTCAGACGAAATGCCACTGAAATAAAATGAAACGAAACTGCATCGTTTGCCCGAATGAAGCAAAGTGGTGGGCAGGTCGAATCTTACGCACCGGGGTAGGACTGACGTCGAAACGCGTCACGACGCATTGTACTATCCGGCGGAAATGGCTGTTAAACGCAGGGGGGTTCATTCATGCAGGCGAGGGGTAGCGCGCGTGTTCATGACGTGCACTACCCTAATGTCACCTCCCTCACCCACCACTGCACCTTCTTCTTAATACCCCATTTCATTTGACGACCATGGCCGATAAAATTCTGAACGCTCACGTTGCCATATCAGCCGCAATCAATGGCGCAGGCGGCAACTTCCCGCATCCCTGGGGAACGCATAAGGAACGCCATGGAACGATATAGCTTCATCTTCCCAGTCAGAGTGGACTTAATACCCAAGACCGGCCACAAAAGCTTACTTCCCCTGTGGAAAACCATCTAAGCAGATTTAGTGAGCTGTTTTAATCCTTTCATTCAACCTCCATAGTCTCAAAAGCACATGAAACAACTAACATCTGTCTATTTTAATAAATAAATTAGAAGAATTCGAAGAAATAGTTTTGAGAAAGACGGAGAAAAATACGCACCTAACACGTTTGAGGTACATTTGGAAGAAGCGTACTTTTAACCACCTTTCCCATGCTGGCTAAATCTAGAATTCTAAACAACATAGTTGCAAAATGCTTTACAAATGAGATTTTGTTTAGCGATTACACAAGGTAATAACAGACAATACACCAGTCAAAATACATTTAAAAAACCAAGAAGAAGATGGACATCGAATTAATTATACAAAACTTTGCATTAAAACAGAGCTTAGGTCCTTCGAGTGAATTGTGAGTTACGGTAATAGTAGAATAAATAGGAATTGCACAAATAATATTTCGCCATTGGAAGGAGAATCAGAGGGCAGGTTACAAAGAGACCAAACAAGTAAATACTAACAGGCTGCAAGTTGAAAATACTAATGGCCACATAATTATTCACTAACCTAGAGACGAATGCAGGCAGAATGCAGTTAGACTTCCATATAACAGCTTGTACATAAAGCATACTCCAAGAGAACAATATAGAAGAAAGACCGAACTATGTTTTACACGTTGAAACGGACTTGAAATCAGCTGCATCTGGAGGGGGGGAAAAGTTTGATAAGGTTGGGGGAGGGGGCGAAATCTGATGTTTTCATGGGGGTGAAGATATGAATCGTAGTCTCCTGGGTTACTAGGCTTTGTGGCCTGGAAGGTAATTGATTAAATATCACCGACATTTCAGGGACCAACACTGTCCTCGTCGTCATCAGACAGCGATCTCTGACGACGGGAACAGAGATAGTCCATGAAACGTCGATGCCATGAAAATGTTATTACACATAAAATGTGAATATAATCATGTGACTCACCATACAGTATTATACTTGGACTTTCAGTTCAATTCAGAAATATTTAAACTTAGTACCTCAGTTTAATTTCAGCTAAGATAGCCTATACCAAATTACGTCACAACCACTAACGTCAAGCAGCAATGTCCTTCTTTATAAACTTATAGTAACCCTAAGATTTTTCCATGTTGTGCCTGATGATTTACTAAACCTAAAAAAATGTTTTAGGCAAACTGTAGGAAAACTATGTGTTTAATATTTGAAGATCATCATTTGAATGCTGTGACCCGTTTTCCGGAAAATTGTGCTACAGTAACCTTTCAGGGCAACACTCCTTTATGATCACTTCGCTGTTGCCGAGCAGACATGTCTAATGCACAGCAACATTTCAACACACATAAGTTTAAAATTAATTTTAATACCTTCTGTTTTAACAATACAGATAACAGGATCAAATTCTAGCAACATATATTATAATTCAAACGGACGCGGAAAACATACGAAAAACAGAAAACTTCATCACAACAATTTCATCACGAATTTATGTTGTTCTACTACAAATTTTTAGTTTATTTTTATTGTGAAAGTAATGCACATGGAGGATAAATTCTGTTACATATATGAAGAGGTGGGGTGTATTTCAGACATAAAATGTATTCTACGTGATTTCCCACGGGCACAATGTTGGTCACCAAATAGTTCGCACCATTCCACCTCACTCGTGCTATCGATAACACGCCACATTAAAAGGGGTAATATATCCTTTATGTCACCCCACGTAAAGGACGATGTATCCTGTGAATGCACAATCGTCGTGGTGCGATATATATACTGGTGAATCAGCATAATTTTTCGATATCATGGCACGATTTCATATCACGTCTACTAACGAGCTACACGTGTCCGTCTTATACGGTTCTGAGAAACTTTGTTACTTCATACAGGCATCCTTAACAAGTGAAGCGAGGTTCGCGTACGATTCGTGAGGGCACTGTCTGCGTTTCTGGGATCTCAATAACATTAAAGATAACAGTCATATGAAAACACGCTTGTTTCAGATACTGGAGATGTCTGATTCAAACCCCTCGTCCAAGGAGTCCTACCAAAATGTCTATAGATGAAGCCAACGAAAAGTTGGGACCCGCAGTGCTCAGGCACTTGAAGAACGGGTCGTTCCCAGTATCCCAGTCGGGTTCGAACCCAGTCCTCGACACAGATTATCCTCGCCCAAGCTTTCCTTCTGCTTCCTCATTCTTGTATATTAGTATGTTCCTAATTTATTATCTATTTCCCTTCTCTTCCCTTCACGAATTATTCCCGTTTTAACCTAGTTATCTTCCTTTCACTAACCTAGTAACGCTGCTAGAACGGGGAATAACAATGTGTATATTTCTTACCCCATGATCTAGGCTATGTGGCGTACCGTACCACAGAACAAAAGTGCCTACGTACACTATATTAGGGGAAGGGCCCTAATCGTTGACTATTCTGAGCTACAGTGTGTTCAAAATACAGCGTTTAATACGTGCGATATTCTGTATTCCGTGTTCTACGTTATTGGGAAATGTCATTCTCAGCATGGAAGAGGGTCACACCAAGTCAACGCGTGTACTAAGACACATCTAAGGTCGAGAGGGAACATAACATTATGAGTCAGGCAGAGTTGCTTAGTTTGTGATGGATTAGGTTTCATAAAAATGTCAGCTACTTAAAAATTTGTTAGAGAAACATGATTATGGAGACAAATAAGTCTACCTGTTTTTATAAAATAAGGAAATAATGCTAAAAATTATATTTCTTTACAGAACTTCACAAATCAACAGCTCCGCCGGAAAGAATATAGGTCCCATGGTCACAAAATCCTTCAATTGAAGGAAATGAGGAGGGGGTGGAGTGTTAGAGCATACGTCCTACCTCTAAACATGGCACTGAATCGATGTCTTGTTTGATGGATGCAGTTACACACTTTTAGTCTGCGTTTTAGAACGAAACAGTGAAACGCTATACTTTATTTCCATTATATCGTCTCTTATATTAAATTACACGTTCAGTTCTCACATTTTATAGAGAAGCAGCCATTTGTATTTTCCATAATTCGACTCGAGAAGATAGTAAAGACACATAACTGAACTGTCACTCTTCGTGACTAATGAACTAACGTAGCACCACTCACCCACACGTCGAGCCATCCATCTACCTGTCTAACCTCTGACAAAAGCCAATGGTTATCTAGCCTGCAATAGCGCTCGGGTCTCTGGGCAATAAACAGAATTGTGCGTAGTGACAATTTCTGTCCAATGCACGGCTCTGACATTCGCCACATAACCATTCGCCTTGGCTGGGATATAACTACCCTCCACCTATTGACTACCTACCTACCTAATGGTGCAGAAGTTTATTGAAGAAGGGTGGTTGTTAAGTGGGTCACAAATATCTGCTTCTACAAAACCCGAAGGCTTATAACCGTATTCGTTAAGTTCCTAAGCCAGCTTAGTTCAATACACTTCACTTCTCTACACAGCCCCATGTCATTTACATGAAGGTCTTTCCCTGTGTGTGTGTCTCTCTCTCTCTGTCTCCCAACTAGACTCAGTTTCTACGACCAAAATGTTATACAAATTTATCATTTCCGCCATAACTGCTTCATGTAGAGGTTACAACTAAAGGTTTACAGGATTAAAAGTTCTGTTAACACATTAAACAAACAAATATTTCGAATAACTGACACCTGCTTTCTTAATAACATTTTACGGACGTATATCCGGAAACTACCCTGTCATAGTCATTATGGCACTGCCAGCGAAACATTTGCCCGTCCTTGACGTAAGCAGTTAACAAAGTAGGAGTCTTAAAAAGGGTTATGAGACGCAGATTTCAATAGATTGGATAATGACAGTTCTGAAAACCTGCACATTATTCGCATGTCCATTAACTTGACGTAGTCATAATACAAGTAATAGCCACTCTGTCAGTTTAAACTAGCAGCAGAATAGAAGTCATTCGCCTAAATTAATACACAGCGCACTAGAATTATTATTCGATTTCCGAAGGAGAAATAAACCTTATACGTCCTCTGTGGGCGTTTCCTCTTTGCTTAATAACACATTAACGATAAAAGTTTATGTTCAGTCGCGTTCGCAAACTAGACGTTGCATGTAACACAAGAACGTCTGAACAGATTTCCTGTTAGGGTGTTTTCCTAAAAATCTGTCAATACATTAACATTTTGGTTCGAATCGAAAAACAAATTCAAACACTACGCGAAGACCGATATGCTTCTCTGCGCGCGGAAGCGGTTAAATTGGAGAATCTCCAGCGTACACTGGTTACCTGGAGAATAGGCAGACTTGCAACACGTGGAGTAATCCCCGTGATTAGCTCGTCGCCCAGTCACTGTATAACCCACCTAAATAAACTGGCACCATTAGCAAAAGTCAAAGGTCAAATTTCGGTTAACACGCCATATTGTTACGTTATGTGTTAATTTCCCAACCTGTTATTAAACTTGAAGTGAAGAGTGCTGCATTGAAGGTAATTCTGCAGAACACTTTAAATCCATCACATCACGATTCCAATATGGTAATAGGTTAACCGCCATAGCTAGAGAGGTAAGGTCCTATAAGTGTGCCTGCAAAACCTTTATGAAATATTTTTGAGTTCACTGAGGACCATAAAAATATGAAAAAATCATTTCTATTACACTGCGTTTTGTCACACGAACTTGTTGCACTAGAATTTACGTGGACAATAATTTCATCTTAGAAATATTCACTGATATCTTTGCCCAAATTGTGAACATTCATTTCCCTTCCTTACCATCGGACGCCAGTGAATTAGGAACAGAAGTTATTATTGTAACCTTTTATGGAAAATGTTAAGAGGCACTCCACGAACATTAACAGATGAAGGGAGGAGCAACCTAATAGCCAAAGTTTTAAAAATACACAAGCATAACGTTTAAGTAAATCGACTGACTCATGACAACATTTCAGCCAACTGGGAGACCTAGGCGTATATGGGAAGATTATATTACAATGGATCAAAATAAATACGGCTCCAGGACGTATACTGAATCGAACTGACCCAGGATAGGGTTCAGTTAGGTGTCACTTTTGTACACCGGTAATGATTCTTTGAATTCCAAAAGGGGCGGGAAATGTCCTGACCAGCTGAGCAACTCTGGAGGACTATTCTCCATGGAGTTAGTTTGCCATATCCACTACACTAGTAAAATCACTGCAGAGGGGCAAAAATTACATGTTCACTTCGTTTTTGAACGCAATTAGCCAAGCTGCTTGCCCTCTGCAATAATTAGTTGGAAAGCTACTACTGGATGTCTCTGCCTGCTTTCACTGGTAGTCAACTCACAAACGATTTCGTAATTAAACTCTACGGCAAATGTTCCAAGCTGTCCGTCCTCCGTCTGTGCTGATGACACAGGCTTCATGCCATTACTGTATATTATACGACCTATTACAGAGATTTAATTACCAAAATAATATTCTACCCTCTCATCTTCGCAAGTGTCGGTGGTACCATGACTGGACCCTCTGGAGATCAAGAAACCACTCAGTCGCTATCTCCCGCACCGACACACGCTCATCTGCCACGATCTCACCCCTGCAGTCGGCGGCCTGCTGACTGCTCCTCGTGGCCATCATCATTTCCTCGCCCGCACTTCTCTCACAGCGACAGCATTCTTCCCGTTTATGTGGTGTGATAAATCAAGACTTTGTGTGATGGGCGGGAAGGAATGGAAGCAGATAGAAACGCTCCAACAAGAACATATATAAAGGGAGGAATCGTCTATAACCCCCCACCTTAATACCCGTTTTGTGTGTATATTGTACAGAGGTAAGTTAAAGTAACTTGATTCATGGTGGTGGCGTTCAGTGAGCCCGCAATGTGAATTGCCCCGGGTAATGCTGAGGGAGATATGAAGTGCGGCACTTCGCCTTCCCTGACACAGGAAGATGTCTTCTAACAGCTTCAACATTATAACTCAAGCGCAGATTACATCAGGATCAGTGTTAGGTTTCCAGAAGGGGGCGCCGAGAATTATGGCGCTTGATAATTTTCATCTCTCTGAAAATCGAGCAGAGAATTATTAAATAAATAATAATTAAGTAAGTGTCGATGTGGTAAAATACTACATGTTAAATTTCTGACAAATCGTTATTGAATATACACTTATAATCGTTAAGCTGTCGAAGGTTAAATTTGAGAATGCAAATGGTGCAAAACGCAATTCGTAAGCTTTCGGATAAGTGTCACACGCAAGAGAACCACCGATCGCCATAGGTTTGTTGCCGGACTTTGAATCACGGACTTCCAGGTCAGTGGATCCTGTAGAAACGAGATTCTTAATGGAGATTTAAAATTAGAATAGGCCAATATACTCTCCCGCAAATAATGACACCGTTTTTGGGATACAATTGAAATATATTCTAACTCGCTCACTTTTATAAACACCGGGAGTGCTCCTAGTGGAACAAATTGTCTCTAACATGGTAACACAATTTCTGTATCTGTTTATTTCTCGCATTTTAATCACAATTTATTTTTCTGCACGAACGTGTATTATATAGGGAATACGCCTTTCTACTCTACGTAGGCCTGCACATACACAGTATCACTTTCCATCTCAAAATATAATTGGCGTTACAAAACCCGTTTATGTCAATATAAATGCTCTGCTCAGAAAAACATGTAGCAAGGAATATGCCTAGGTATAACATCCAAGGCAGACTACGAACACATTTCCCCCATCCTCTTCAAAGCCAGAAGCCAGTATAACTCCTAACAGTTTAACCAGTACGCTTCAAAACAAATTCGGGTGACAAAGTTTAGTGTGTGAATCAGTACTAAATTCCATCGATATCTGTCGAGTAGTTTCGTATACGGCCAGATACGATCTCCCCATCTGCGTTTTATGCACTTTGAGCAGATAGTGCATAATAAAACCAAGCGAAAGCTCTCGCTCGGAATCCAATATACTGCAACGCTGGGAGCCAAAGAATCGTTACGAATAAATGGGCAGAATATTTTCTGGCACAGCTGTAAATGTTCGTGACTGCCGTCCGCACCAGAGCTACGTCAGTTTAACTGAATCTTGATTATAGCGGATTGGGGAGGGCTGGAATTAGGACGGGTCAGGACGTTAGCTCCCCTTCCCTTCACTCTAGCGTCCGTTCCCTTCATCAACAGCAGCATTACAGCAGAGAGGCTCACTGAAGTGGCGACTCCAAAATGAAGCCTGAAGTCCTCATCACGGAACACTAAAACCCGAAACAACAAAAGTCAGGTTCTTCAGAAGTTATTTCCTTTTTACTCCATGAGAATGTTCGTTTTGGTTCAAATTACGTCGACATTACTCTTCAGGGTTATAAAGACGTGGTCTTGTAAGTAGATACCAACGTTTCGAAGGAATATATTGCTTCCATCTACAGGGCGAAACTAAAGCTGGTGGCAATATGTTCCTCCGAAACGTCGGTGTCTACCTATGAGTCTACATACATGGATGGGGTAAGAGGTGTGCGTCGGGTACTTATCGGGAAGCCTGAACAGAGGAGACCGCTGGGGAGACTTAGACGTAGATGGGAGGTTAATCTCAGGCGGGATCTATGGGAGATAGGAGTTGAAGGAGACTGGATTTTGCTGGTCCAGGACAGGATTCCTTAAGTCATCTAGTTTTATTGTGTGTAAGCCTATTATAAGAAGTCCAAATATAGTTTAAATGCCGCAATGTCTGCTAAATTTATGACAGCTAGAGTTTTAAGTGGAAAACTTTACTGCACCTACGCAATTCGTTATCATTTTAATCGCAAGCAAACTCTCCTTCCCAATTATCGGTTTTAAAATATGCTCTGTCCATGTCTTCACATTGAAACAACTTATTCAAGCGTAATATAGTGAAATGACCTCAGATACACATTCTGGCTACAAAAGCCAGCCACTGCATCTTTTAC